>JAMKCH010011050.1:0-29187 GCA_023653785.1 Ophioderma brevispina
AACGTCATCAAAATGATGCCTGCATCGCGACGAATACGGGTTTATCCACTCCAAAAAGAGAGAAGTCGCTGAACTTTCACTCCAAAAGGAGTGAAAAAAGAGTGAGTGAACACCACTCTAAATTGTTGTCCTCCATTTAATGTGTTGTCCTCCATTAACTCTTTAAAGAGTGTACAGTTCACACTACTCGTTTCAGTGAACGTTACTCCTTTTTGAGCGAATATTAGTAGAACGAGTAAAATAGTGAAGATTCACCTCACCGTTGTTTTTTTCACTCTTTTTTACATTTAAAGTATATAGGTCCTATGACCCTCATCAGAAACTGATTAAGAAGCCCAAATAAGCGTCGCTTTATGTCTGTTATGAGCTTTAATAAACAATGATTTTTAAAGAACCATTCCGGAGACTTGGTATCGTGGTCGCATTCTCTACTTGATATTTATTTGAATTGCCAAATACAGAACCATATATAATTAATACATTCCAATTTCTGGATAGAGAATGGGGTTGCAAAAAACCGATAAAGTGCTCCATAATCCAAAGAGTAACAAAGTTACATGCACAAATAGAACAAACCAAAAATGATTTAGGGGACAAATGAATAGACAAGGCAAATGTATGCATAGATAAACTCAATGAGGGTAAAGTGAAACATTACCCTGTCTATATCAAACTGGTCCACCAAAAAACTGCCGATACATTTAGGCCCTACAGACAACTCAACCATAACAATATCAATTTTAGCAAATTAAAAAGTATGATATAGTCTGCTTTGAAGTTATAAAGATTTATTATTCAAACAACGCAGATCCAGATCTTAACAAATCAAATATTGTCCCACGGGGTCGTTTTTGCGACCATCTTGGATTAAGAATCGATTGTCCTACGAGCAGATCCGAATTCATAGGGTCCTTATTTAGGGAGTTCGCTTCAAGGCCCACTACATCTAAGGTTTGACCCTTTAGTTAGTTTAGTATAAGACCCCTACATCATGCAAGGTAGTTAGTGGTGTCAAATTGTGGTGTCAACTTTTTTCCATAGGTGCCAAGTTAAGTTTACACAGAGGGTCCAAAAAACTTTTAAATTCCCCAATCATAAGTTTAATTGTATGCCATATTGTTCGTCTAGTCACAAGGATTCCAAAATGTAAGTTTTTTGTACCATCTATGGACCATTGGTTTAGAGTTATTGGATAAAAATTTCTAAATTGCAAAAATGGTCAAAACTCAGCTTGTACATGGTCCAACATTGAAAGTTACTCGGATTATATTTTAATCTTTGCAAATTATTGCCTGAGGAATGAGGACTCCCAAAAAGGTATAGTTTTGATTATGTTCATGTTTACTTACCGAGATAAAGGTCAACAAGGTCAATGCCATTGGATTATGTTGCCCATGCCCTATTTTGTCACTAGCATGATAACTATGCCTTGCAGATGCTAGCAACTATTCCTTATTTTGACACTTAAACTAGATGAACAATTTGTTTCATTTTTTAACCAAACGGAGCAACTTCTGATTTGACCCCCCTGTACAAATGGAAATTGACCTTTTTTTCACTTTTAGAGCCATGTTTTTACCCATAGCTTTAACACCCTGGGTCATCGATAGTAAAACTATAACTTTTTGGAATCCTTATGACTAGACGGGACCATATGGCATACATTTCAATATCTTGGAGTACTTTAAAACAATTTACCTCCTGTGTAAACTTAAATTGACCCTTTGAAAAGTGACACCACAATTTGACACCACTAACTACCTAGCATTGATGTAGAGGGTCCATACTAACTACAAGGTGTCAACGCTTAGATGTAGTGGGACATTAACGATGATGTTTTTGACCAGAGTCCTTGCTTCCGCTCTTACTTTCAACCCCCAAAACCCCAATCTGACGTAAAGTTTTCGCGCCGATATTTCAATCCGTTTTGCTGTGACAAAGCTAAAACGTTATTTATTAAGCCCATAGAGAAATGTGAAAATTAATATTGGTAGCTATGGTCGTCAAAGGGGCCATTTTCCGCTCACAGACCTCCAAACCAAATTACTTTTTGTTTTGCCTAAGATGTCACAGGGTAGGGCCCTAAATGAGAAAAATTAGTGGCGCTCTTCTGATACCAAACAAATTGTTCACCACTTTCCGGTAAAATCTGGGCTCAGATCTGGGGCTTCTGGGGACGCGGCTATTATCTATCGGGCCATGGACCTTCAAACATTCGTCTCATCATAAGGGAATCAGAAAAAATATCTCGAGTGGCATACCTTGATGTTCCGTTACAGAAATATGGGTGAAATGTGATAAGGGGGTCGTTTAATTTTTGATTGGTCGTTGAACAGGGCCAAATTTTCAAATTTGTGTGTCAATTGTGGTATGAGCATGAGTAATATGGAAATGTACAGTTCCACGATTTAGGATATTCCGTTTTTGGTTTATTTGTTAAAGAGACGAGTAGGCTCTAATTCCCATAAAAACAATGCAAATTTGACAAGAGGGTAACGTTACACCACATTAACACCTAACTATAAACATCTTAGATAGTGAACACTATACTTTTTGGATTGCTATGCTCCATAACAATCAATACTTTAACACAATGTGTCAAAAGCCATGCATTTCGAAAGTTTGGGCCCCGGTAGCTTCCAAATGACCAATCAAAAGTTCAATGACCTTTATCAAATTTTCATCCATATCCATAACTAACATCAGAATATGGCCACAATATTTATTTTTTATTTTCTGATTCCTTATGATGAGAACCGAATCATTTGAGATACGAAATCGCAACAACTTTATCTGGGCCTATGCTGATATGTGATTCAAGATCGGCCGCCAATACCCTTGGCGGCTATTGGCAGGAAAATATTTGATTCATGGTATAAACATAAAGGAGATTTCCAGAAAGAAGCGCCCCCAATTTTCTCGAAGCCCCGTTTTTACATATTTGGAAATGCTTCTTATTAGATCACACCCTGAAGTGAATAAGCCGAATACGCCGTCTTATGTAATAAGATGATGGGTTTAGTAGTTTCTGCCGTGCACGACAGAAAAGCAAGTTTTCTATGGGGAACGATACGATAGCAGGCAAAGTTCAAAACAAGGTTTGGCGGTTTTCTTTTGCACCCGCGGCGTGTCCAATAAACCTTCGGAACGTTCTCGGTAGGTGGTCTACAAAAGATCCAGTGAAATTTGAGAGAAATTCGTATCCTAAAAAAAGTCCTGTCACTTTAAGGAGAAGCTAGGAGATGTCGTTAAGATTCTAAAAGTCATGCTAGAATTTAGTTGGAACTCGTGTAATCTGCTAGACTAGATACACGTAGTAGATCTTCGCTTCTTGCTAATAATCATGCCTCCCTTTCCCCTTCATCTTGTTGCTTTCCCATTATGACACTAATATGACTTGCATGCATATGCAATGCTCTGTGCCAATTGTGACGAGTCAACATATTGAACTCTAAGCAATTATGACCACTACACCCAAGGGGACTTCTACCTCCAGTCATATTTGACATTCTAACTATGTCTTGCCAATTCTAACCAAGCCTTGACGCCAACTTATGACTTTGGATAATCCATTAAGTTTTGTTTTTATTTAGCTCTATAATCTGCTAAAACATAGCCTGCAACTACCACGCGTATTTATGGCAAGCCATACAGGCCATAACGTATTGCCCCAACGCTTGCGACATTTAGCAACCGTTGCTACATTTCAGCAACGCGTTGCGCTTCAGGCAACGCGTTGCGGTGAAGGCCAATCAAAATCAGGAATTTCTGTGACGTAATTAAAAATCCACCCCCAACTGTTGCTAGATCCTTGTGCAACGCTGCAAACCTCACAACGCGTTGCGGAGCTTCACAACATACACGTTGCAAGCTTCACAAGCGCGTTGCGAGGGTCCCACAACCCCCCTAAGGGTCCATTAACGTATTGCCCCGCACGCGTTGCGAGAAAGTCGCAACGCTTTGCGAGAAAGTCGTCAACGCGTTGCGACATTTCGTCAACGCGTTTGTCGGTGGGGCCAATCAAAATCAATGAATTTTTGTGAGTATTTTTCAAAACACTTGTAACGGGAGAGGGGGGTTGCGCGTATGAGATGCGCGGGGAAGGGAAAGGGGCGGTAGCGTAGCGCGCAGACGGCGGGAGACTGCCGCAGAAGACCCATAAAGCGCGGCTCGATCTGACACCCACAAAGGTAAGTTGGCGATGCAGAAATCACCTGGGCAACCTCGGATACTGAAAGTCAGACTGTAAAGACACTTCATATCAGTTGTATCAACTCCTACTTTATGAAAGTCTTAATCTAACAGGTACCTCGCACGTGTTGTAATTAAACACCAAAATACAGGTTGACAATACTCATCATCTCTTTCCGATATTATTAAACATGTACAAACACCACTTTTTGATACTCTGGCCCGACATACAAAACTCGATTGACCTTATACTATAAAAAGTACTTGACTTTACATTATGAGTCAAATGGCACACCATAATCTCCAATTATGCTAACAAAATGTTAAAAGAAAAAAACAGGCTTTGCACTTGCTCCCTCATACAACTTGGCTCTTTGCACCCACCATACAATAACAATATTACACATGGGTTGCTAACTAAACCTTGATCTCAATTCAGCGTATATAACCAAACGTTCTCAGAATAACAAACATCGCTTGCACTCAACGTTTTAATTACATTGAACCATTACATTATGTACAAAAGTTAATTATTAGTGAACCAACCAACTGGGAACACTGCAGGGAATTACAACAACTAGACTATTGACCCTTAGTCTACCTACCTTTGTTAATTCAAAAATACCACAAAGAAAAATACACATAACCTACTCCAAGTACCTATGAGACTTTACCCCCCCATAGGAATCCACGATACAAGAATCTCCCCCCAAAAAGTTTTAAGTTTTCACTCTAAGATCACTGAAAAGCAGTTTCACAAAACTTTCACATGCATTCTTAATACCAACACCAATCTCGTAGTGTCAAACCGTGCATTACAGATGTAAAAAATAAATCCACATACCTTTCCTAGTTACCATAGCAATATAATAATTTGATAGTCTCTTCCTCACAAAGAGTTTCACACACACACCACTAAATTAGCCACGGTGCACCAACCATGCATGTTATTGTTTTACAACCAAAATCGCAGAAAACCTCACCCCACAATATCACAGCTCGAATGCTCATTTCCTGCCTCAAACCATACCCGCCATAATTGTTTAAAAAAAAAAATATTACAATGGTTTGCAGCAACCCCTTTTTCGGTGCTACACACTCAAAAATCACCTCTAAATCAACTCTAGTTGGTCGTGCAACTCCAATTTTGCATCGTCCATTTTCCACCTCTGGTCCGTATTTTAAAATTCGTGGCGCCATTCTCTACCTCTCTCTGAAAAGGTTAGAATGCAGTTGCCTCACATTTAACCAGCAAAACAATACTACCACCATCCTGCAACAGGGAACTGTCTAGCACTACCGCTGCCTATTTCTAATCGCAACCACACCACACATGCATTCACACTCAAGGTCATGCACTTAGTACCGAAATAAAAGAAAATGACTTCCATTTATTACCTGAATATACGGTGTACATATTCCTTCAGTTATTAAAAATTGACAACTCATGAAACGAACTGATAACTTAATACTCCTCAACCATAACTATCTACTCTCTACATCAAACAAACCAAACTCACACCCCACCTCAATCCAATCTCATCACCTACTCATTTCTATCTCCTAATCATTTCTATCTTCCCCCCCCCCCCCCAGATCAGATGTTGGCTTTAAAAAACACGGTGAAACAAAATTGTAAAATGAAATCATTCTGTCCCTGGTTAGCTCAAAATAATGAACACAATTACTACAAGAAATCATAAGGGTCTAACTTCCATACACCAACTCTTCCATTGACAGAAAGAACCACTCTGATTGAGACCTGACCCCCAAAACTCTTTTGAAACCTCATAATTATCTACTCATGCTACTCCACCACCAATTGTTATGCTACACCCCTTCTATCATTCGTCAATCACTGCAACAACTCGTTCCATGTTTCCATCCATCCCTCACAAAATTCACCTAACAACAACTCTCTCTCCCCTACACGCACAATCTTAACTCTATGGAACACACTATACACTTCTCTCTCATCTCAATTCAACAAACACTGACATTCACAACACAAAATATCATTAAAGCTTATAACCAACTGGCCACCCATAGTTATGAATGAAAATACCATGTGCCGCTGTACTCCAATGGCTTAACATTTTGCACACTGTTTTGGAGTAAATTTACGCAAGACCAAGCTCTTACAAATGGAGAGTAATCATGTATCAAAGCAAAATCCACATAAGCTCAGAAATCGATGTTTACATCCATATCCCCGCTACACTACACAGTATGATGAAACAAAACCTTAACGTATAAATCAGTGTAATGTGGTGCTGCCCTGCTACAGTATAGTCACTTGCAATTTTGCCACTATCTTATCCTTTTCCTCTAAGAAAATTACATCAAAATTAACCGCCTCTCAATCCTCAAGCTATGCAATCAACTCCACAAATATATCCCTCAACCGCTGAACTCAAATGGCGTGTCAGCGGAGCCCCTTATCTCCACTCAATTTTTTGCCACCAAGCCCACCTAAAATTTGATCTCAAAATAATCTCAACTGTTTATTTTTAAAAACATTAAAATTTTAAATTTTTAATACACCTGATAATTTACTAGGGCTTAAACCCCACCATAGCAAACGCCACAAAAACACTTGGCAAATTTACCACATGTTCCTGGACAGTACACACATTTGCATAAACCTACCTGATTGTCTTGGCTAGTTCACACAATTTGTATGCCGATTTACACCCTTATGGCCTACCATAACACTGGGAGATCTCCCATTTGACAAATTAACACGACTCCCAAATTTTATACACAAGATGGCTTCCTATACTTGTGCAATAAATGACTCAACCTTGTCTTACCATATCAAACTAGAACAATTTTTATGAAGTACCGCCACAACGTTAAGCATATTTAACACCAACAAAACCATCTTTTTGAGCTTGGGGCTAATTTTGACGCCCCAATGACTCGTAAATACAGTTGGTGGTACACTACAACTGCCTGCGACACACATTTTATGACCAGAGACTTCAAAGTTTAGATCAGACTCTTTTCTCTCTGGTAACTAACCCACAATTAAAACACCAAATTTATATTTCCCATAGAGGTTTACATGGGCTGTACCGAATTACATATCTGCCGGGTACATGCACAGTGACCAATCGCTTGCACAAATCTACTTGCAAATAATTGTATTTTCCAGCATTTTTGTTTTATCAAGTCAATACACACTGTTTATTTTCATTTCCACATTTTTGACTCCCCGTCCCCCCATTTTCCAGACACAATTTCACCCCCCCCAATTTGGAGTGCTTACCAAAAGCAATAACCTCAGTCCTCGAACCTACCCCTCATTCACAACTCACCAAAAATAACTCCCCGCACTTTGCGAAAGAAAATGCACATGTGCAGATAGTGCGCCTTCTGCCATTTTGCTCAAATTTTTTAAATCACATTTCAAACTCTCAATTTAAAAGTCCCTGACGAATTCCTAATCACAACATGGTTTAGCAATTCAAAATTTAAAACTCCCACCAACTCAAAATCTTATCCCTTACAACATTTTTGTAATGATCCCAACATCGTTTAGCATCGTAAACTCCGAAACCAACTTTTGTCCCAGTTTAATTTTGGTGGGAGAAAACCTCCTATTTCAAAATCACCCCTCCCATAAGCAAGTCAACACTATCAAACAACAATATTACCTACAATTTACATCACCACAAATCAACATTTACACTTCTTGTCCTGTGTCTTCTGTCTTTTCCACGCTCGTCGGAAACTCGCTGGTCGTATAAACTACCACATACCAAACATGAGCTCAATTTCCAACCAAATTAAATTCACCCCAAGCTGGGCCAGCTTGTGCGATTGTCAGAGTAATCCTAATTTGTGCACATCAGCGATTAGTAGTAGTCCACGTTGCAATTCTTCTTGTCGCAGGGCGCTGCCTGTCGTTGTAACAGCTCTGTCCACACACACACACCATCTCAATTTGGCAGATGTGAGATGTCGTAGAAACAAATCTTGCACTGAATTCTACGTGAAACTTGTTTAGTCCATAGTGTCGCAAAATAACACAATCCCAGTCACCACGAAACCTGCTGAAAAGCTCATTCACCACACACAACACGTTTGATTGAAAACTAACCGCTCAAATCATGTCATATCGTAATTGTCCAGTCCCTTGCGCTGCGGGACTGCATCTCACCATATTCCCATCGTAAACATTAGAGTCCACTTCCACCCAGTAAATCGCACAAGTCTTCGTCCATGTCATTAAAGTAAGTCTCGCAGCTACTCTCCCTATCTGTAGTTCGTCGTGCCCCAAGTCCGTCTGCAGGTTGATCTCCAGACTTTCCCAAGCCGCACCCAATGTTAGTACCTCCGACCGCGACTGACCAATAAGCGCTCCCCCTATAGGCCGGGGAATCCCCAAAAGATGAAAGGTTGCCGGCTTCCGCCTGTTTATGTACCTCGCGTTACATCTCGACGAACCTTGTTGAAAAACCTCATTCTCAGCTGTGGTGTACAGTACATTTAATTAAAGGGAACTGGACCTATACAAATCATGGGCAAATGTGAAGTGGAAATCCTGTGACAAACTTTATTGCACAAGGGTGTGCGGCCTTCACAACGCGTTAAAACCTCACAACGCGTTGCGGCAATACGTTATGACCCGTTATGGACCTTCACAATGCGGTGTGAAGTTTACAACGCGATGTGAAGCTTGCAACGCGCTGTGAGGTTTGCACGCGTTTGTGAAGGCAATAAGGGCATAACGTATTGCCGCCAACGCGTGTTGATCTCTTTTTTGAAATACGTAACAGAAGTTCATGATTTTGAGTGCCGACGTCGCAACGCGTTTGTCGAAATGTCGCCACGCGTTGCTACTTTCTCACAACGCGTTGCGAACATCACGTTTATGACCCTTATGCTTGTGGACCTTCGCAACGCGTTGGAAGCTTGCAAACAGCGTGTGAAGCTCGCAACGCGTTGTGAAGGTGCTGCCAACGCGTTGAAAAGGATCTAGAAACGCGCTTGTGGGTCTTTTTTGAAAACGTCACAGAAATTCATGATTTTTGATTGGCCTACACCGAAACGCGTTGCCGAATGTCGCAACGAGTTGCGGCAATACGTTCTGGCCTTTTGGTTTGCCATAGACGCGACGACGAGATTACATCCATAGATTGGAGTGTATAATAAAAGGATCCCATCTCGGTGAGTCGGTGCTCCAATAAGAGGAGGGAAAGGAAATCAGCCAAACCTTATCGTGCCAGTGGCAGTGTGGTGTTTTGCTGCTGCCATTTCCCTTGATTAAAACATAATTCTACAGATTTTAAGTGGGTACATGAAAAATGGGCGATCGTTATAATATCCACCAGTCAGCTAGAACATTTACAATCCAAATATATCGGTACCGGACTCAGACAACCAGTAATGGGATCTGGATGACTCTAACCAACACAGAGACTCTTTCTCGAGTTAGTTTGGGCATTTACGATTAATGAATTATTTTGCAGTGGCCGGAAAAACGAGAGCAAAGCGAGGGTTAAATTTAACTTGATGGAGAAGATGTTACAGCCCTTGTGGTCCTCCTCCTGAGAAAACCAGAAGGACCAGCTCTAGGTAAAGACCTGAAATGCGAGAATAAAGGAGGGCTCGCTGTGATGTCCCCTTCCCTGCGAATTCTGCAACTTAATCCTGTGCCGTGGTTTATTCCGCAAGGCGCAGAAATTTGCAGGAGACGGGGATATACTTATGGAACTCTTTCCCAAATTAACTTTGTAAACTTTAAGCAATTGCAAAACGTCCACTTTGTGACAGCTTTTGCCTGTAGGTAATAACTGAAAGGTGCATTTTGTGATTCCAGACCTTCTGTTTTATTCATTGTTCAAGACAATCAAGTTACTCAGGGTAGGCTAAAAAAAAAGGGAGTGTTTCCGGTAGCCGTATACGTCTACCTAACCCCGGGGTTCCGTAGCCGTGTACGGCTATATAACCAAAGGGTGCTTTGTGTTAGCTTAGCCGTATACGGCTACAGAGCGTGTCCACAGTGGATAGGTTATATAGCCGGACAAAGTCATGCGTGACGAACGATTCGTGTACGACCGTGGTGCAACAAGAGATTTCCCCAGGGATTTCACATATCCAACTGTCTCTAAGGAAAAGAAATCGAAAGTTGGCATACTGAGTTTTGGCCCTTGTAAAGCTGCATAAAAAATATCCCCATATAGAAGGATGAAGATTCGAGAAATGATTATTTGGTACAAAAATGATGCAATTTCTAATTTCGTATAGGAGCAAATACGAATTCCAGCCTATGGTTAAACTTGAAATATAAAGCAATTTAGGAATTAGGATCGCACGGAGTTTGGACTTCCCGATCCCTATCATATCCATTGGCACCAAAATAATTCCCACAACTATCATGTTATTAGGAAAATCTGTGGCAATTGCAACTCCCTCCATAGAATGTGTTATAAAAATGGACTGTTTGGCGAGGGCAAAATTTTATAAACCAAAATGTGCCTATACCTTTTAATAAAATGTCTGTTATATCGAATATAAGAATATGAGTCATACTTTTTGTATCTAGTTAAAACATTTCCTCCAAACGAGAACCGTATGTATTCCTGGAGCGCTTTTTTGAGCAATGATTTAATTCCCTTTATTAAAGAAATGCCATAATTACAATACGGTGCTTTTAAAGGTGGAATTACCTCAGAGGGCTAAATAAATCTACACATTGAAACTGGAGAAAATTTACCTTTATATTGCTTTTTTGGTTTTGACGACCAATCGGAGCTTCCGTTCAAAGTTATGATCGAAAAGGTAACTTCTCAAACTGAAATCTCTTATCATATTTCTTAGTATTTTCTCAACTGCGATATTTATTTTTCCACTTAACGCTATTAATAAAACCAGAAAGAATATCACTAAATATATTTCGTGAAATAAAAAGTAATCATAATAAAAAAATGCTGTCTTCCGACCAGACCCCTGTTTTTTGCAGAACGGAAAGAGTATACCGACGTAATTTTCACAAGTCCAGAATTGGTTTTCTTCAGATAGTCACACATGTAAATTACTCCAAAATAGCTCTTCAAACATTTTCACGTAATTTTTGGGTTTAACACAAAAATGAAGTTTTAAAAATCCTTTAATAAAATACACCATTTGTTTTAAAACGTTCTTGCTACAGACCACGAGGACATATCGATTATCTACGAAACTGAGTGTTGACGGTACAAGTACATTTTGCCTATGTAGAATTTTCCCCCCCCCTTTTTATGAAGGCCTAAATGTTTTAACTATTCCCCAAGCATTTTTTAACCTATGAAAAGAAATATGGAATACTGTGACTCTTAACCTTCCCACAAAACGCCGTACCTCACAATCACTACACGATGCTGCTTTGTAATGAAAGTTTTGTCGACCCTACACAATTGAAGAGTACGCACAGATAATACAGAATAAAATCAACGGGATTTGTTTTATTGGGCTTAAAGGGCTTGAAGAAGCGACTACTGGGAAAAACGTTCTGACTTTATACAGTTTTGACGTGACGGAATATATCTACACATAACTTGTTGTTAAATCCATCTAACTATATTCTGTAGTGGTCTTTTGTTCAGAGCTAAAGACGTAGATTTCTTCTTGAAATCTGCCCAATTTGCAGTTTTTACACACGCCAGGAATACCGATATTTACCCAGATGTTTCCCAAATTCCAAACTGCTTCAATAGATGTAATATTCATTAACAATGTTTTTCAGATACATAACTTCTGATGAAAGGTTTAGCTTGACAATCAAGCTGCCCATCAAAGATTCCTCTTTGACACTTGATTGATATGCAAATTATAATTCATATAGCAGTAACAACACTCGTACATCCGTGGTTTGAAGCGCTACCAGTACTTCAAAACACTACTTTGTTTATTCTACCATACATTGCAAGTCAAATTATTTGAAACGAAGAGTAACGTAAAATGTGGTTCAAACAAATTTCATTGGATTTGTCGTTGTTGTTGTCTTAATAACAATGCACATTGTTTTTTCTTAAAGAGGAAAAACCTGCATATTTTGAAGTCGCATTGCTCAAGACCAAAACACCCTCGTTCAACCACCCGTCTTGCGCCCTCTTGAAACATTGTTTCTCTTGTACGATGTCTTAGGATGGTGCGTACGGCTACTGAAACGCTCCCGGGCTATTTTACCGTATAGGCTACCGAACCCCTGGTGTTAGGTAGCCGTATACGGCTACGAAACGTCGGAAAAAATGAGTTGATCTCAATCTTGCATTGTTTATGTATGACTGAGCAATTGCTTGTTTGTCCCATAGGCTATACCTGGTTGAAATCTCAAGTTTTGGGGTAACGTCACTGCGCGTGTTAGGTTTTGCACCCGAGAAACGCACGCGTCGACCTTGGAATTGCAGCATTTACACACACGAACAAAGGTGGCGCAATCCAAACGCCATAGAGCGAATGCAAAGTTCGCGTCATGACGTCACCCTCAAACTCGAGACAGACAAAGATAAGTACGTGTTGTAATTTTTTTTTTTAAAAAAAAAAAAAAAATCAAGAATTCTTACGATGCGACTGAATTTGCACGTAAGATTAAGTATCAGTTTATATTACGGAAGTTAAAGGCACAAACAAAACCGCTCTCCGTTGTTTCCTGGTTATTGATCGCATGGGGTGTATTGATGCTTGAGTGAATTCTATTTTTAGATGCCCGATAGCATCGCCCCGTCGTCGATTCACCGGCAAAGCACGCCGAAATCTGAAGTACAAAATACCTTTTCACGTGAAATATATCTTACGGAAATGTATATGAAATGTCAAAGGAACAAAAACCATTGAGGGCTGGCATGACGAAATTAACGGTAAAGGGTGGAATTTGTTGATCCTAACATGGCACTATTTGCCGCTGCCAGGTGATTCACCCCCATCGTTAATATACAGCTTTGAAAAAACATAAAATACATGCAGGGGGTGTCAGGCCAAGAAATACGTAATTAAAAACTCAAGTTAGCCTAGTTATTGCCCTCAAATAAGAATCCACGTGCCTACGTATTTTGGTAGTATTGCAGTAGGGCCAAATCCAAATTTGGTCAACCTTGTGAGGGACGGAATTTTCATTTTTTCATTGTCCTTCTTTCCAGTCAGGAATGAAGACACCTGAAGTATTTACAGAATAACCAAGCCCAGTTCTCTGCACAAACATAAATATATGCCATGACAAGCAATTGCCATTGCAACACTTTATGGTGCTAGGGACGGAATTTGTCCGTCCCTCGCAAATTTTTCAATTCATCTATCCTACATCGTCTGCTGTGTAATTTTTAACTTCAAGTATACAGCATGATTAAGCAACCAATATAATTCAATAATAAAAAAAACTATGGCTTAACTATCAAGTTGCTATGGCACTCAATGTTAAAATGCGGGACGGAATTGTCGATTCCGTCCCTCGCGCTAACATATTGCCATCGCTATAGCAACAGTTCCATTTGGCCATGTCATTTTTCCCCTGCATTAAAGTGGCTTGGCAGTTCATGTCCTCAAACCACTCAAAGTGTCCAATCACCACATGAAAGTTGGACAATTGAAATGTCACTTAAATTCCGTCCCTCGCAAAACGGTAATTTTGTTGGATTTGGCCCCGTACAGTTAATACTATGCCAACTTATCCTTTTTCGCCTGGCCAAGCTAAGCTGGGTTTCCAACATACTTACTGGCTTACATAATTATACTAGGATAAAAAAGTGATGAGAATCGTGTTACGTAATTGCTTGATGTTGCTACGCATAAGCACACACGTGGTGAAGGCGATATTGGTATGTTGTAACAATGTGTCAAATTATGTCTACTGCAAATTCTTATATATAAAAGACACATTTTCAAAACTGCAATGCAAGGGTGAGAGTTAATTATAACTATTCTTTTGTCCCATTTCTTTTCGTTTAAATTAGTTGCATGTGAAATGGCATAAACTTCTGGAAACCATATGTCCTTCCAGAGTTATTTTGATCTAGGGCGGCGCTGTTATTATGGGTTGGCGAAGGCGGTCACGGATCATAAACATCCTCTTCCAGAAGGTCGAAGTTCATTATTACACATATCACGGCTATTGCCGGTTGAATACGAATACAAACACGTCACTGACCGTCACATGTATGCACACGTGCTTCAGTCGTGACAGTAAGACCACTTGTTTTGCCCCCTTTTTTGTTTTTTTAATCATTGGAGAAAATGACATGGTCGAATAAAAAAATTTGCCGATATCTTCTTTGGCAGTAAGGATGCATTCATAAAGGAGGTTGCGCACTGCGGTTATAGAGCTGTAATCAAACCTTAAAACGATGAGGTAAGTTATGAATAATATTGTATTGTAAGTCTTGTGTTGTCCCCAAGTCAAGTCAGCCACTTGGCCTTGTCCCAAATTGTTTTTCAGTGGTACTGCCGCAAGCTGGCACAATCCCAGGGGGCCACAAGGCACCCGGTGTATGCGGTCATGATTCCGAATGTAGGTTATGAGGACGGCGAGATGGGGATTATTTAGGGCATGTCACATGCCAAATATAGTATGCATTTTCAAGTATTCCATACAAGGTCTACCGTGAAACACTTATAAGCAAATATAGGAAACTCATGAGTACATTTTTTATTTCTTGTAAACCATAATGAAAATATTATACTTATTTCACAGTATTTTAACATCCTTCAAACAGTGCTACTGGCGCATGATGGTCACCGTGGCCGTTACGACGGGGAAAATACAATTCTTGAAATTTTCCTCGGAAAACACGGTGAATATTTGCATCCGACCTCTAAAACAAAAAACGACCCTAACTTGGCAATGACTGCAATCACGTAGTACATTTGCGTATTTTACCGATCTAATTATGTCATTCGTACCTAATTGACATTTAATAATTACAAAGATCCCCGTATCAGTTTTTTAAGATGTCAAAATTCATAATTCTTCTACGGAGGCATAGATTTTTCACTAAAAATGCAACGTAGTGGCCGTTTCATTTCTTTTTGAGATGATAATTAAGCTATCATGATGGAAATTTTATTCATCGAACGCGCATGGTGCAACATTGCCCTTGTGGATTCAGTCATGAAAAAAACTTCTCTGAGCAGATGAGTCATCAAGCAAACTTCCTGTTCGCCGGAAGCTAGCTGGCCGTCAGTGACGTCATTAATTAGCGGCGCAATTAATTAACCTAATCCAAATTTCTAAAGACAAGTGTGTGTGAAAGGTGCATTTTTCGTGATTTCAGCACCTTCTGTTTAGTCATTGATATCCTTGAGAAAGCTTATTCCCAAATTGAGCCATCCCGATCTTGTTGTTTTGTGTTATGAAGCAATTTTCCCACGGTCCCATAGCTACTGTGCGGACAGAAAGACAAAATAGCCAATTTCTTACAGATTCGACCGAATTTGCACGTAAGATTTGGCACATGTTGATTACTAGGTAAGTCTAACGGTTGTTTCAGATGATATAAACTCTCAACATCTTTTAAGGTAGTTTGGGGGGGGGGGCGAGCTGTGGATCACAAATGCCCCTTTAAAGTAAGGTAAAGGACATGTGCTTTCATGATTTCATCCCTTCTGTTTTAATTCATTTTTCATAACACTAGATATCCTTAAAAAGCTTATTCCCAAAATTTGAGTTGATCCCCCTATCTTGCAGTTTTGTGTTATGAGCAATTGCTTTTTTCCACGGTCCCATAGGCCCACTGTGCTGTAATTTCTGTCCGTTTGGCGGACAGAAATAAAAATTTGCGTATTGCCTCATTCTTGCAGATACGACCGAATATGCACGTAAAGATTAGGTACATTGTGGATTACTACTTAAGGCTTAACAGCCTTTAATGAAATAATGGTTCAGAAGGATATAAATATCAACTTTTTTTAGGTAAGACCGGGGAGGTTGTGGATCAGAACTGCCCCTCTAAGTATTAACTTAGGCTAGGCTTCAAAATCGAAACACCTTAAGCATCAGTCGAAGGCAGTGTCACTTGTGAATGTACATGATCGAATCCATGGTTCCTACAAGAGAAGATACCAGTAGCTTCCCACAATGCATGGCTTCCATTGGAAGTTTTGTACAGGTTGCCATTTGGATCGTGAGATGAAACGCTCTTAAATGCAAGTTGTGACCAGTACTGTTCAATTTGCCATGTTTTCATCACTAACGATCCACATCAGTACCTTACAAAAACCTCCATTGGAAGCATGCATTGTGGGAAGCTATTGAAATCTTCTCTTGGTCCTACTGTCACCCATGGAGAACAGGTTAGTAACCACGCACACACTGTTCACATGGCTCATAAGTTTGTTTAACATGCTGTAATTTGCCTCAAAAATATAACAGCATGAAACTTAACCTAATCCCTTTTGTTTGTGACTAATATTCAAATGTTCACATAATCCTGAAATGACACTTGCGCAATTTCATTAAATCAAGGAAAAAGAGGTTTGTGTATTGTAAATATCATGTCAGATACATCACATAAACAAACAGCACTGCCATCATGGCCCATTGTTGCAATAGGTGCAGGATTGGTCCTTTTTATTAACTATCATTCATAACTATCATCTATCATTGATATATCATTCAAAATATCATGATAGTCTCCCCGTTGATATATCTTGATAGGCTACCTATCTTTTTGATAGTCTTATCAATTGGGACTCTTTTTGTGGGCCGCCATCTCTAGCTTGGCAGGACCACTTGCAATCCGTGTGCGTGTGATGTGTGATGTGTGTGTGGATGTGTGTGTGTATGTGTGTTCACAACATTGTTAATTTTTTTTTTAAATTGGAACCTCATTGAAAAGTTTAACTCAATTGGAACCCAACTTCGTCATAGGTGCACAGTGGGATCCCTCCTATGTTTTGAGTCCAAAGGTCATGTTGAAAAGGTCAAAGGTCATGTTTGAAAGGTCAAAGGTCAGTGAGGTCAAGTTGAAAAATGGGCTTACAATGTAAAATTTGATCTAAATTGAAAACTTGAAGTTCAATTGACACAAACCTTTGCATAGGTGCACCATGCGATCCCTCATATGTTGATGAGTCAAGGTCACATCCAGTGTCAAGCTCAGGGTTACTTGGTACTTGGTATGTTGATACTTATTGCAGCTCGTTGAGCTTAAACTAGGATGAAGTGCGAAAATGGCGTCTCCAGCCACAAATGCAAGTAAAAGTAGATGCAGATGCAAAAACGTGAGCAAATCTCAACAAAACAGTCAAAAAGTAGAACAAAATTGCACTATATACAGGCAGGAATTTTTTACATCAATTTGCTCCAGACGGAGGGGTATCATAGCTCTGATTGGCTGGTAGGGCCCTGCTTTCTCTAAAGGCCGAGCATTAGAAAATGGTGACCACTGTGAGCTGGCAGGTTATTCCAAACACTATGGACCTTGGTTAGTAGGCAAACTTGTAGAGATCTGTAGTTGTTGTTTGGATCTGGTACTTAAGTTGATGATCATTTCTTGAATGTATGAGCTGGCATCAACACATGTTGGAACTGGATATTGACAAGTTGTATTTGAAGACATTACTTGTTTGTGCCAGAAGGCGTCTTACATGAAGAGACTCCCATCCAGGTTGTTTGAATGAGTGACGAAACACTGGTCGTCCTGCGATAATCAGCACCCAAATCGTGCTCCTGCTCTCTGACTTGCTCGAACTTGTCCACTAAAGTTGTTGTGTGTGGGTTCCAAGTCCTCTGATTCATTTCGAGCGCGGACGGACGAGGGACTCATAGGCCTCCTTCTTGACGTCTTTTGAACAAGGAGTTTCAATGTTCTGCGTAGGAGCCCAGGTGCTGTAGGATTTTTTGATGATGTGTTGACAATGAGTGTTCAAGCGGAGATCACTTCAATGGAATGCCAAGATAATCGTGCTGATCAACAAGCAGCTGCTGGCCAGGATGGTGTATTGGACGAGACTCGGCGACCTTTTGCGGGGTATTTGAAGACAGCACATTTTTTTTATGTTGAATTCCATCAGCCAATCCTCAGCCCACTTAGCCGGGGTCTGCAGGTCTTTTTGCAGAATTTGGTGATCTTCTTGGTTTTAGTTCTCTATAGATGATGCTGTCGTCAGCAATAAGCGATTGAGAGTGAATTGTGTCTTGTATGTCGTTGATATACAATAAGAATAGCCGGTCCCAAAACCGATCCCTGATGGTACGTCCCTGATGTTCATTCCCCCAGTGAGAGTGTCTGCCATTAACATACACTGCCTGTTGGCGAGAAGGGAGAAAGCTGTTGATCCAGTGGAGTGTTGACCCTCTAATCCCGTAAAATCCCCTAACTTGACGGATAAGAGCTGATGGGAAACCTTATCGAACGCCTTAGAGAATCTAACAAGATCACGTCGGCCTGTCCCGATGTTTTTCAAGTGTGGTGGCCAAGTCATGGATGGAAGTCAAAGCTGGGTAACTGTTGAAAGTCGTTATCTGAAGCCATGCTGCGAGTCAAGGAGGAATGTTTCTGCTCAATGTTTTAGCTACATGGCTCAAAATAATATGCTTCAGCATCTTACAGCATAGGCAGGTCAGGGGCGGCATGGGGGCGGCCCACCGCTTATATTCTTTGACTATAGCGGCGCAAAAGCCGAGAACCGCAAAATTCTAGTTTAAAATAGCATGCATAACTATCAATCTATCATTGAAATATCATTTGATAGAATCTCTGTTGATATATCATGATATTCTATCGGATATTTTGATAGTCTATTTGGTAGTGATAGTCTAACCTCAAATGATGTCTATCACACAAATGATAGTGTATCTGTATTTTGATAGTCTCTGATCTTTTTGATAGTCCCTCATCACATTCCACAATGATATTGTATCTGATATTTTATGGCTATCAATCAAATTTGATAGTAGAGTAGATAGTATAAACAAGGGTGAATATCTGATAGATTGATAGACGAAGTCTTCATTCACAACTGATGTGGATGATGTCTAATCAAATTTGATAGTCTATCAGACAAGGGTGATATATCTGAAGATCATCACAAATTGATAGTGTATCTTGATATTTTGATAGTCTCTCATACAAATGATAGTGTATCAGATAGTTTGATAGTGTATCAGATAGTTTGATAGTGTCACAAGTATAACCAAGGGTGATATAGCTGATAGATTGATAGACTGATAGTCTACATTCCACTGATATGTGGATGATAGTCTCTCAAATTTGATAGTCTATCAGTAGTTTGAATGTCACAGAAGTAAAATAAAGGGTGATATATCTCAATCAAATTCAACAAATGAAGTTTTCTATATTTTGATAGTCTCTCAATCAATTTGATGGTAGAGTGATAGTATAACAAGGGTGATATTCTGATAGATTGATAGAAGATATCATCATCACACTGAATAGTGGATGATTGATAGTCCATCAAATTTGTAGTCTATCGGATATTTTGATATTCTATCAGATAGTTGATAGTGTCACATAGTATAACCAAGGGTGATATATCTGATAATTGATAGACCTGATGTCTATCATCACAAATGATAGGGTATCTGAATTTTGATAGTCTCTGATATTTTGATAGTCTATCAGATAGTTTGAATCGTGTATCAGATCGTTTGATATGTCCAGATATAAACAACCTGGTGATATAGCTGATAATGATAGACTGATATTCTATCATTCACAATGATAGTGGATGATATTCTATCAAATTTGATAGTCTATCAGATAGTTGATAGTGTCACAGAGTTTATAAATAAGGGTGATATATCTCAATCAAATTCACAAATGATAGTGTATCTGATATTTTGATAGTCTATCAAATTCAAATTGATGGTAGAGTAGATAGTATAAACAAGGGTGATATATCGGATGATTGATAGACTGGCTCGTATATCATTCAACAAATGATAGTGGATGATTGAATAGTCCATCAAAATTTGATGTCTATCGGATAGTTTGATAGTCTATCAGATAGTTTTGTAGTGTCACTGAGTATAAACAAGGGTGAATATCTGATAGATGATAGTAGACTGATGTTTATCATCACAAATGATAGTGTATCTTGATATTTGATAGTCTCTGATATTTAGATAGTTATATCAGATTGTTTGATAGTGTATCAGATCGTTGATAGTGTCACCAGAGTATAAACAACCTTTGGTGATTATAGCTGATAGATTGATTAGAGACTGATAGTCTATCTTTCACAACTGATAGTGGATGATAGTCTATCAAATTTGATTGTCTATCAGATCGTTTGATAGTGTCACAGAGTATAAATAAGGGTGATAATCTGATAGATGATAGACTGATAGTCTATCATTCACAAATGATAGGGGATGAAGTCTATCAATTTTTTAACTGCAAACATCACGGGTGATGTTTATTTTTGTGGGAGGGTGTTGGTCTCGTTTTCTGAAAAAGTTTGTGGGGGGAAATCAAATTAACGAGTGTTGCCTCTCTTCAAATAGTAAAAACCCGCTAGTTAAAACGTTTGGGGGACGGGGTGGTAAGTAAATCAAATGAGGGGTGGTCATCAACCGAATCAAAAAGAGTGAGGCCTCGTTTTAAAGAAACGAACTCCCTCCCACAGTTTGTAAACTTTCTAATTAAAACGTGTGTTAAAGAGTGAATTTTTCGTTCCTTACAAAGTATTATTTGAGGGAGTGGAAACCAAATACACAGTAGTTAGTGAGGGAGGAGAATAAAATATTTGCTTTATTAAACCCAAATCGAATAGAGAGGGTGAACAAAGTTTATTATGGGGAGGGGAAACCAAATACACAGTTGTTGAGGGTGGAGAATATTAAAAATATTTGTTATTAAACCAAAATCAAATTGAGAGGCTTGCCTTTTCCCTTAAAGGCCCCCCCCCCCAATTTTAAAAATTGTAAAGTTTAACAATATACCAGGGTTCACACTAGGTTTGAAATAGTGCGTCCACTTTGGACGCAATTTGGTTCCCTGAGGTTGCAAAAAGTGCGTCGTGTTTCAAATTATATGAGTGTCAAGTTTTCAAAGGTTTGAGGAACTGTTTTAAATGACGCTTAACAATCCAAAAAATAAACATCCAATTCCAAACCTAGACTTGCAGATTGAAAAGTGATTACCCTGATGACCCTACAACTCCAAAAAGAAATGAGTGGAGTATCTGAAGTTACCCCTTTGGGATGGTGAGTGAACTAAAAAAGAGGTGTGTAAATTACAGTCAATTAAACCTATATTAATTTTCACAGATTTGCGACATGTATTTAATGGTAAAATAATAATTTGTTTGAGTGAAAAATACATAATATCTGACCAGTGGGCACGGGCAAACTCTGTGATTTTGTGTAGTTTTAAGGGACTACTTTTTGCGTCACAAAGACGCACAAATTTTACCTTTCTCTAGGACAAAAAGTGCGTTTCCCCTTTGAAAAGTGCGTCAAGACGCAAAAAAACGCACAATAATATAGGCCCTAAGCCAAATCTTATTCAACTTGTTTAAGATGTTAAATGAATATTTCATATAAGCATACCAACTCCAAAGAAAACATCTATTACCACATATTGCGGCTGACCAGGTATGCATGAGATTTAAACTACTGAGTTCTCCAGTAGACAAGGATGTATTATATTTATTAATCTTTCCTGGAGATGGCCAGCGCCGTAGTGTGAAAAAACAAAAACCCCATGCGCGCTTGGCCGGATTCGAACCGGCGCCCTTCGTATTACCTGCACGAGCTCTAACCGACTGAGCTATCAAGCAGGGCGTCAAGAGGTGTCCCCAGTTCACCAACCCCTCTGCCCACAGCCCTCTCCCCCGTCAGAGGACAGCCATTCCAAGGAGCGTAGATATCATCTATAGGTGTTAGGTTTCGAAAGGTTGGCCTTGCTTCCTAGCGGATAGCATCAGAAATGTATATTTAAACATATACGATTATATTTGTTGAGATTTAAACTACTTAGTTCCCAGGTGGCCAAGGATTGTATATATTTATTAATCTTTCCCTGGAGAGGCGCCAGCGCACGTAGTGTTGAAAAAAACCCCATGCGCGCTTGGCCGGGTTCGAGCCGGCGACCTTCGTATTACAATCACGACGGTCTAAACGACTGAGCTATAAAGCAGGGTTGGTAGAAGAGCGATAGAATCATATAAATAGGTGTTAGGGTTATCGGAAGGGTACTTCTGTCCTAGGCGGATCGATCAGAACTGTATATTTAACAGATACGATTATATTGTTTTGAATTTAAACTATAGTATCCAGGTAGACAAGGATGTATTATTTATTAATCTTTCCTGGAGATGGCCCAAGCGCACGATAGTGTTAAAAAAACCCCATGCAGCTTGGCGGATTCGAACCGGCGACCTTAGTATTACATGCAGACGCTCTAACGACGAGCTAGGTGTTTTTTTCAAGAGGGTTGGTAGAAGAGCGATAGATATCATCTATAGGTGTTAGGTTCGAAAGGTGTCCTTCGCTTTTCTAGCGGATAGCATGAGAACTGTATATTTAACATATACGATTATATTTGTTGTGAGATTTAAACTTACTAGTTCTCCAGGTAGACAGGATGATATATTTATTAATCTTTCCCTGGAGATGTCAAGCGCACGATAGTGTTGAAAAAAACCCATCCGCGCTTGTGGGTTTTTTGTCACACATGTTTCGTGCGTTCTTGGCCATCTCCCGGGAAAGATTAAGAAATATATAACATCCTTGTCTACACGGAGAAACTAAGATAGGTGTTAAATCTCAAAACAAAGATAATCGTAATGTTAAATATTACAGTTTGATGCTATCCGCCTAGGAAAGCGAAGGGACAAACTTTCGAACCGAACACATTCGATGATATCTATCGCTCTTCTACAGCGCGATGGGTTTTTTTTTTTTTTTTTTTTCAACCACTATCGTGCGCTGGCCCACAGATCTCCCAGGGAAAATTAATAAATATACTACATCCTTGTTCTTACCTGGAGAGCTAAGTAGTTTAAATCTCCAAACAAAATATAATGTAAGATGGTTAAAAATATACAGTTCTGATGCTATCAGCTAGGAAAGCGAAGGACACCTTTCGACATTAACACCTATAGATGATATCATTCGCTCTTCTACCAAACCCTGCTTGATAGCCAGTCGGTTCCGAGCGTCGTGCATGTAATACGAAGGTCGCCGGTCGAATCCGGCCAAGCGCGCATGGGGTTTTTTCAACACTATGTGCGCTGGGCCATCTCCAGGGGAAAGATACAATAAATATAACATCTTGTCTACCTGAGAACTAAGTGAGTTAAATCTCAACAAAACAAATATAATCGTAGAGTTAAAATATACAGTTCTGATGCGCTCCGCTAGGAAAGCGAAGGGACACCTTTAGAACTTAACACATATAGATTGATACCTCTATCGACTCTTCTACCACCCTCTGATAGCTCAGTCGGTTCGGAGCGCGTGCATGTAAGACGAAGGTGGTCGCGGTTCGAATCCGGCCAAGCGCAATTGGGGTTTTTTTTCAACACTATCGTGCGTGGCCAGTTCCAGGGAAAGATTATAAATATATGACATCCTTGTCTACTGGAGAACTAAGGAGTTTAATATCAAAACAAATATATCGTATATGTTAAATATACAGTTCTGATGCTATCCGCTAGGAAAATGAAGGACAACCTTTTCGAACCTAACAACCTATAGATGATATCTATAGCTCTTCTACCAACCCTGCTCGATAGGCTCAGTTGGTTAGAGCGTAGTGCTAGTAATACGGAAGGTCGCCGGTTTTCGAATCGGCCAAGCGCGCATGGGGTTTTTTTTTTCAACACTATCGTCGCTGGCATCTCCAGGGAAAATTAATAAAATAACAGTGTATGAATGGTCACTCCCCCTACTCTGAGTGAAACAGAGACTCTATTCATGGCGAACACTTAATCCCTACACTAAAAAATATCACTAAACAAACATCTCTAAAAAAATTGCAAGAGCACTTGTGAAATTGAAAGCAACAAGGGATAACGTGGTTGGAACAATAAAAATAGTTATCTTCAAAAAGTACTTAAAGATAACACAGTTGGCCTTTTGCAAAGAGGTTGACAACCTCAGCACATTACCAATACTTTTTAAAAAAAAGGGCTCCTTAAAACATTTCAAAACATAAATTGTAACAATCTTTTCAGGGAGGGGTAGAGTAAATCAAGTTGCTATCAAAACAGAATCAAGAATATAGTATCATCGTTTAAAAAGTACTCCCTCCAAAGGGGGTGGCTCGTTTTAAACTGCAAAACTGTTCCGTTTCAGGAGCGGGGGAAAATACAAATCTTGTGTGAGGGGGGGCCTCATGTTAAACGAGATAGTGCGACCAGCGCCCTCATGCCCGTTAAGTCTATTATTGATCAAAATCCGTCGGGTTAGTGTATAACCCACTGTACCCAATAGTGTTGTAATTTCGAATAAACGGTCATTTAGATTAAATATTTGTGACCAGGCCTAGCCTTTGGTTCGACGTGCATAACATCGCCCTCCTACCGTTAAGTGTTTGAAAAAGACTAGCATTCGTGAGGAACTGCCCCGGAAGGGGGAAATCAAATCAAACAGTGTTGCCTCCCTCAAATAGTAAACCACAGTTAAAACTTTGTGAAACGGGATGGAAAATCAAATGAGGGGATCACCTCACTCAAACAGTAAACTCCGTGTTTAAAACGTGGCATTACAAAGATAGGGCGAAGTTTACTATTTTTAGTAGGGTGTGCCTTGTTTTAACTGCAAAGTTTACTATTTCAGGGAGGGGGATTTTTAAATCAAACAATGTTGCCTTCCTCAAATAGTAAACCGCAGTTAAAACGTTTGTGGGACGGGGTTGAAAGTAAATCAAATGAGGGGTGCGCTATCAAACCATGTCAAAAGAGTATTTCAGGGAGGAGGTGCCTTGTTTTAACTGCAAAGTTTACTATTTCAGGGAGGGGGAATTTAAATCAAACAGTGTTGCCTCCCTGAAATAGTATACCGCAGTTAAAACGTTTGTGGGACGGGGTTGAAAGTAAATCAAATGAGGGGTGCGCTATCAAACCATGTCAAAAGAGTATTTCAGGGAGGAGGTGCCTCGTTTTAACTGCAAAGTTTACTATTTCAGGGAGGGGGAATTTAAATCAAGCAGTGTTGCCTCCCTCAAATAGTAAACCACCGTTAAAACTTTGTGGGACGGGATGGAAGGTAAATCAAATGAGGGGGTCGCCTCACTCAAATAGCAAACCCTGTGTTTAAATTTAAATCAAACAGTGTTGCCTCCCTCAAATATTAAACCGCCGTTAAAACTTTGTGGGACGGGATGGAAGGTAAATCAAATAAGGGGGGGTCGCCTCACTCAAATAGCAAACCCCGTGTTTAAAACAAGGCATAACAGATAGAGTAAATCAAATGAGTAAAGTAAATCAAATGAGGGGGTGCTATCAAACCGAATCAAGATTAGAGCGATGCCTCGTTTTAAAGAACTCCCTCCAAAAGGGGTGCCTCGTTTTAACTGCAAAGTTTACTGTTTCAGGGAGAGGGAAATCAAATCAAACAGTGTTGCCTCCTTCAAATAGTAAACCGTACTTAAAACGTTTGTGGGAATGTTGCCTCCCTCAAATAGTAAACTTTTAAAATGAGGCATTAGAAAGATATAATAGAGTGATGTCAAAATTTACTATTTGTGGAGATCGTGAGTTGTCTCGTTTAAACTACGACGTTTACAAGTAAAATCAATGGCGGGGTGCTATCAAACCGACTCAAGAGAGAGTGATGCCTCTTTTAAAGACTCCCTCCTACAAGGGGGTGCCTCGTTTTAACTGCAAGTTTCAGGTTTAGCTGCAGTGTTGCCCCCCGCAATAGGAACCGCGTTAAAAACGTTGTAGGACGGGGTGGAAAAATAAATCAAATGAGGGCCTGCCATCAATGACTAAAAAAGAGGCGTGCCTCGTTTTAGTTTTGTTTGGATTGTGGGGGGGGGGGGGGGGAGGGGGGGAGAGGGTGGATCCAATCACACAGTAGTTGAGGAAGGAGAATTAAAAATTGTTATTCATTAAACCGAATCAACTAGAGAGTGATGCGTCGTTTGAAAGACCCCCACGATTTGTTAGTTTTAGTTAGTTGACATTTCCCTAAAGCAGGGATTTTTACTATTGGGGGGGGGTGCTCTTTTTATAAACTACCCGAATTTTACTATTTTCAAGTACCCCATAAATCGTCTCTTTTTTATTTTAGAGTAATTTTTAAGCAGTGGCGACACACTTTGACAACGGTATAAGTAGTGACGTGCAAGGCTATTACCTCTTGCAAAAATCGAAAATTCCATACGGGAACTTGCCAGATCGCCTACACAAGTCGTGATTTGTATGTTCTATAGCGCCTCCATATCCCATTCGCTCGAAAGACGTGTAACTAGATTTTAAAGAAATCATATTTGCCCGCAGTTTATGAAATTGCATTTCAACAGGAATGTAAGTCCAATGGTAATAAAAATAATTTTGATATTTTTTTTTGATTGAGGAAATGTTCTTGATTGTTTGTGGGGGAGATCTGTCTTTATTTCGATTTTCCTCATAAATGAGACTGTCAAACGCTGTTTTTAGGAGGGTGTGCCTCGTTTCAACTGCAACTTTACAACTTCAGGGGAGAGGGTGTCTCTTTTTAACTATTTCGGGAGGGAAATCAAATAAAACAGTGTTGCATCCCTCAAATAGTAAAAACGTAGTTAAAACGTTTTGTTGGGGTGGAGTGCCTCGTTTTAACTGCCAAGGTTACTATTCTGAGGGGAAATTCAAATTAAACAGAGTAATTGCCTCGGTTTAGAGAGTCGTGACGATCCCTCCAATAGTAAACTTGGTTGTTTAAACGAGGCACTAGAAAATAGGGGTGGATGTTTTCTATAGTTAAACGGGTGCTAGTGATGTCTTATTTTAACTGCATGTGTTGCCTCCCTCGAATAGTTATTAGTAATAGTAATTTTTTAGGAGGGCATACCACTATCTAACACACGTTTTAACTAAAAGTTTAAACATTGTGGCGCCCTAGGGAGTTCTTTAAAACGAGGCATCACTCTTGATTCGGTTTGATGGGACACCCTTCATTGATTACTTTCCACCCGTCCCACAAACGTTTTAACTACGGTTTACTATTTGAGGGAGGCAACACTGTTTGATTTGTTTTCCCCATCCCAGAATTAGTGAAGTGTGCAGTTAAAATGAGGCACCCCTTCCCACAAATAGTAAACATCACCCTGAAATAGTAAAGTTTGCAGTTTACAGTAAAGTTTTGCCAGTAAATTTTTTACTTTCCACCCCTCCCACAAACGTTTTATTATAACCTTTAAACGAGGCATCACTCTCTTCTTGGATTGGTTTGAGAGGCACCCCCCCCTCAATTGATTTACTTTCCACCCGTCCCACAAACGTTTTAACTACGGTTTACTATTGAGGGAGGCAATACTCTTTGATTTGATTTCCCCTCCCCGAAATAGTACACTTTGCAGTTCAAACGAGGCTGATTTGATTTCCCCTTCCCTAAATAGACTAGTAAACTTTGTGGTTAAAATTAGGCACCCCTCACACATAAACTTTGGTTAGCACCCCTTCTGGAGGGAGTTCTTTAAAATGAGGCATCACTCTCTTCTTGATTCGATTTGATAGCACCCCTCATTGATTACTTTCCACTCCTCCCACAAACGTTTTAACAATAGTAAACTTTGTAGTTAAAACCTGAAGTAAATTGCAGTTAAAGTTAAAACGAGGCAAGGGCACCCCCATGTAGGAGGGAGTACTTTAAAAGGAGGCAACACTCTATTCTTGATTTGGTTTTAAAATAACGTTTTAACTTTGGTTTACCTTTCCCTGAAATGGTTAACTTCGCAGTTAAAACGAGGCACCCCTCACTGCCAAGATTTGATACCCCTCCTAAAAGAGTAAACTTTGTTCAGTCTAACACACGGTTTACTATAAACTTAAAATTGTTTGTGTGTGTGTGTGTGGGGGGGGGGGCTTCAAACGAGGCATTACTCTATTTGATTCGGTTAAAATTCTCCCGAACTACTCTGTGATTGCTTTCCCCCTCCCTCTGAAATAGTAAACTTGGCAGTTAAACGAGGCACCCTCCCCACAAATAGTAAACATCACCCCCTAAATAGTAAGCTTGCAGTTAAAACGAAGCACACCCTCCTAATAGTAACTTCACCCTATCTTGTTATGGCCTCGTTTAAACACGGGGTTTGCTATTTGAAGTGAGGCGACCCCCCCCCCCCTCATTGATTTATTTTCACCCCCGTCCCACAAACGTAATTTCACTGCGGTTTTACTATTTTGAGGAAGGGCACACTGTTTGATTTAATTTCCCCCCTGAAATAGTAACGGTGGCTTAAAACGAGCATAACCCCCTACTAAAAATAGTCCACTTCGCCCTATCTTTGTTAAGGCCCTCGTTTAAACTTGGAGTTTTACTATTTGAGTGCGGTGATCCCCTCAGTGATTTTCCGGTCCCACAAAGTTTTAACTGAGGTTTACTATTTGAGGAGGCAACACTGTTTGATTTGATTTCCCCTCCCTGATGAGTAAACTTTGCGTTACAACGAGGCATTTCCTCCCGAATGTAGTCTTTTTTCAAAGACTTAACGGTAGGAAGGGCGATGTTATGCACGTCGAACGAAAGGCTAAGCCAATTTGCAGTTAAAACCATTAAAACGAAGCACCCCTTGGTAGGAGGGGTTCTTTAAAAGGTGGCAACACTCTATTCTTGATTTGGTTTTAAAATAACGTTTTCTAATAGCGTTTTACCTTTCTCCTGAAATGGTTAACTTCGGAGTTAACCCGGCACCCCTCACTGCAAGATTTGATACCCCCTCCTTAAAGAGTAAACTTGGGCAGTCTAACACACGTTTAACTACAAACTTACACTTTGTTTGGTGTGTGTGTGGGGGTGGGGGGGTCTTTCAACGAGGCATCATTCTATTTGATTCGGTTAATAATTCTCCCTAACTACTCTGTGATTTGCTTTCCCCTCCCTCTGTAATGTAAACTTGCATT
>JAMKCH010011051.1:0-136064 GCA_023653785.1 Ophioderma brevispina
ACATTCTCACACCTGCTTCTGAAAACAAAATCAAGTTTGAGATATGAGCAATTCTAAGGGGGGGTATAAGTTTTTTGGTATGGGTCGGGACATTCCTTTCCTCCAACATTCTAGATAGGACCCTATCTATCCCACTGCAAGCTGAAAAAAGGGACCCCATAAGCTATACAAGAGATGGCCATTTTGGGCCAAATTTCACATAACTTTTGCAGTTTAATCTTCTTTCCTCAAAAATGTTCCCGTTTTTAGTAAATTCTGACAATGTTGGTTTCCGCAGGATGAATTTGGACAATTTTCAATTGACCATTTTTAGAAAATTATGGCTTCCAATTGAGGAAATCTGACCTAATTTTTGAAATGTAAATTTGAAAAATTGTTAACAAAAAAAACTTTCATCTCAAGCAAAATTTGACATGAAAAAAAAGGGGTGTCACTATATACAGAAAGCTGGAAAAGGAGGCCCCATGTATGTATCATAGCTGTTTGACCCCCATAGAAACCTCTTATTTTTTAGAGCAATTTTAAGGCAGTGGCGACACAATTTTGACAACTGTTTTTAGTAGGGAACTTTGCAAATATGAGAACAATCCATAGCAGGAAGCTTTGCCATATAGGCCTACAAATGTGCATGGATTTTGTTTTGATATAGAACCCTCTCACTCCATTTTCCATAAAGAAACGTGTTAAACTAGAATTTGTAAAAAAGAAAAAATCATATTTGCCCGCAATGAAATTTGAAATAAAAGTTACACAGGAATGAAGTCAGTGGTAGAAATATTCCTAAATAGTTTTCAAAAGTGTGTCGCTGTCGCTATTTTTTTGTTTTTATTCTTGTTTTGTCATGTAAAAAATGAGACTTCAACAGCTTGTGGTAGCAATTTCCCATATGGTCCATGGTGTTGTACCCCCCCCCCTCACCCAGGGGGGAAGGGGGGGCAATTAATCCTGGTGACTGACCACCAGCTAAACCTCATCGCCGCGCACTCACAATACTATCTAAAACTGACATTTTTGACTTTTTGAGATATTTCGGCTATGTCACTTATATGTTATGTTCTATACATGCACAAAGTTACAATCTTTTGAAAGTGACCTTATAACTGAGAATATAATTAAGCAATTTTTGATCATAAGCTCAAAACTGCATATCGCGATTTTCACCGTACTGTCTGTCTTAAATGTTTCATTTACACGTAATTTCATAGTCGTATAATTAACGTTGTTCGTAAAACTAGCTGTGTACGTTTTTCACACACTACAATCTATGTGCGTCATACCTGCCTCTGCATGAACAAGGGCTTGTTTTCACATAGAGATCTATCTGAACGCATTGGAAAATTCGCGTCATATGTGACAATGCGCCTTTGGCTTTTTCACATACAGACTTATGACTTTGTTATCTTTATATCCAGATATACAATTGCCCTTAGCAAAACTCCTCAACAAGGTTAAAAACTTAAAGAAGTTTTCTTTCTTTTCATAATATGCAAATCTAAAAAGTAAATTTGTAAATGTTTTAATTCCATAGTCACAAACATGAAATCTCCCCATGAATTTGTCAATGGCCATTTTTTCTCGAAAACGGCATTTTATCCGTCAGATAAGACAGTATGTGATGTGGGCGACGACCTGTTTTTTTGCCAACAAAAAATGATTATTTTTCCCTCCAATATGTATATACCATTATTCTCTCACCTCTTTCCTTCTGATTTCCTCCTCCCTTCTTGTTTGAGCTTGTACGATGCCTGTCAGGATGCACCACTTCAGCCATCTCTGGTCACAAAGCACCCTTGTGTCTTCAAGTAGATTTCTATAGCCCTATAAAAAGAAGAAATCTTGATTGTTAATCTTGATTACCTTCGTTTGAGAGTTGCAACAGTAAAATGATCGGTCAGTAGATTTTACAGGTAATAGGTATACTGACCCATTCATTTTTTTAGAGTGTAAAAACAATGTTTTAAAAATTGCCGATCTCTTTTGTGTGTGATTTCACTAGGAAAATCCTAGGAATTTCCCAGAGTAGAGATATCACACTTAGCTTGGGATACTTTGTCGTGTGAAGTAAGAAAGGGTTTGCAGTGGCAATAGCTGCCCATTTTGTCCGAATAATTGCCATCAAACATTTGTTAATGCAAAATTTTTTGGGGTAGTGGCTCTTGAAATGGTTCCACCTCAGGTGACAAGATCACCTTGAAAAACCATTTCAAGAGCACTGACTCGAGAAGATAAACTGAGTTTTATCTAAACCTGGCATCACACAGATTATCACATGGCGCTAGACACTTACAAATATTTCGTTGCATTAAACACAACAAAGTATTTGTTTCAAAGACAGGTCATTTATATTGGTATGAGAAGAAACTCTGGGGTTCTCTGGGTAAGAAGGATGAAATTAGTTGTAAGGGCCAAGAAAGTTTTGTCTCGAAGACAGCATCATTTTGGTTTTAAAATCCGTTGTTTAGCGCATTTTTTTTTCTTTTTTTAGGTTTGCTAACTTGAAAGAATTTTTTTTAGAAATTTTGCAGAAAAAAATTAAAATTCCGGCTGGAAAAAATGAAAAAAGTGGTCAAAATCATAAAATATAAAAAAAAATTGCAATTTCACATTTGCATTTTTTACATACTTCTGATACAAACTTTTTACCCCCGCCCTTATCTTTCCCCAGAAGGTTTAACAACAGAAATCCCCAGTTGTCCTTCCATCTGTATCTGGCACCCAGAGGTGTTTTGTGAACTAATCCCCATTGCATTGCATATGCCTGATACTGTACTATACTGTCTAACACATGTCCAGTACTTAAGGATAAAACGTGTTTCAAGAATTTTTAAGAAAACCAAAAGATATTTTCCATGATTATGGCACACATTAGTGTAAAATTCCAGTGTTTTTTTTTTAGTCAAGTGGTTACAGATTGCTGATGATTTTTGTGGAGTCACATGACCTTAATGAGTGAAATTTTCCCAAAACTGGTGCATTTGTGGATTGACTCATAATAGACCCCCTCTGGCTGCACACCACATAAAAATTACCACAAATCATTTTTACATTTATTCTTAACCATTTGCCTCTTTTGTTGGTGTCAGTCTCCTTATCACAAACGGCTTGACCAAAGCATCAAGGAATTGTAATAGACTGCTACACGACCAAGAATGGCCTGCACCTACCACACTTTCAGACCTACAAGAAAAAGAATATCAAAAGCATCCAAGGATTTGTAATGACTGCTACTAACTACCAGAGAATGGCGCACTATTTCCCCGATACACAAGTAAACGAATTTCAAATCCATCTCAGTGGAAATTGTAATGACTGCTACTACGACTAAGACGGCCTGCACTATTTCCTGATACAAGACAAAGAGTAAATCAAAAGCATCCAAGGATTTGTAATGACTGCTACTACAACGCCAATAATGCTTGCACTAGTCCTTAGACAAGAGTATCAAAAGCGATCCCAAGGAATTGTAATGACTTGCTACTACTACCAAGAATGACTGCAACTATTTTCCTGATACAAGAATTAACAAAAGCATCCATGGAATTATAATGACTGCTACACTACTAACCAAGAATGCTGCACTATTTTTTTTTTTCCTGACGGAACAGAAAAGAATTATCAAAAGCATCCATGGAATTGTAATGACTTGCTACTACACAACCAAGAATGGCTGCACTATTTCCTGATACAAGACAAAGAATTATCAAAACATCCATTGGAATTGTATGACTGCTACTACTACCAAGATGGCTGCAACTATTTCCTGAATACAAGAATTATCAAAAGCATCCCATGGAATTTGTAATGAATGACTGTCCTGACTACAAGAATGGCTGCACTATTTCCCTATACAATAATTATCAAAAGCATCCGAAGGTCATTGTAATGACTGCTACTACCACCAAGAATGGCTGCAAAATATTTCCTGATACAAGACTTTATCAAAGCAATCAATGAATTGTAATGACTGCTACTACTACTAAGAATGGCCTGCACATTTTCCTGGGTACAAGAAAAAGAATTATTGACATACATTTACAGATTATTACAGGGGTTCAAAACTTTTTAAATTCAGGTGAAACATAAACAACTTCAGAATTCCTGGATGCTTGTGTCCGGTCTGCTCTCGAAGGTTTTGTGAAATGGGGTAAATGGTACAATGGGGTCAACAGAGGTCAATCTGTGTACCACCCATCGGAGTCTTATTATGCCATTGTTTCTGATGACTAGGTTTAGAGGTTTAATTTGAGACTGGGCAAAAAAGTAATAGTTCCCCATGGTTGCATGGTTAATACGTAATAACAATCATAAATATATTTTCATAACTTCCCAGACCTCAATTACCGGCCGCCGTTTTAACGGTCCCATTATGTTTTATTTTTTTTAATCGAGTTTTTAAAAACCAATGCCCTGCCAAAGAGTTATCACGATTATAACAAATGCTGGATAGACACTTACACTTGTAAATTACCAGAAATTTAACTGTAGAGGTAGGGTAATCAGTGGCAAATTAAATTACAAAAATCCGAATCAAAATGTCAACACAGCCTGAGTGAGCTTGAAACAGGCTGATGACGTAGTATTCTCATATTACGCACCGTGTTTTTATTATTCTTGCTTGTGGATTGTAACACTCATTTCCTTCCTGTTCACTCAATCCATACGCGCTAATTCGTACTTTGATACTAGCTTAATTCTGGCTGTTTCAAAAGACATTCTCAGATGAGGCAAAGAAAATATTGAAAGTACTAGTTTACAAAAGGAGAAGGTGCGCATAGCAATCGAGAACCATTTCTTGATCGTTCAGAAACCTCTCCACTAATTTAGGCCAATCGTTTAGTTTTGCTTACAACTGAAAAAAGGTAAAAATTTCACTTCTAAGCTCCTCCACCATACTGATATAGTTTACCTTTGTGTATTAGTCAAACCACAATTATGATTTTAAATCATATAACTGAGCCTGATTTACCTTTCCCAATTTAATTCCAGTGTCCCCTTTCTTCTGTGTATGCGACCACATCAGAACGGAAGATTGTGTTTATTGAAATCCTTTGAAGTGAGAAGCACTGCAACATTGCCAGATGTTTTTGAACCAAAAAAATAAAATGGAACAAATACCTCAAATACACAGCTGTTTGAAAGTCTCATTTATAATGACAAAACCAGAATAAAACAAAAATTATCGCCGGCTACACACTTCTGACAACTGATTTGGAATATTTAGGCCACTAACTACATTCTGTGTAAATTTTACGAAATTTCATTGCGGGCAAATGTGATTTTTCTATGGAGAATGGGCATATAGAGGGCGCTATAACATACAAATCATGACCTTTGTAGGCCTATATGGCAAGATTCCCGCAATGAATTTGTCTGATTTTTGCAGAGATGATAGCTCTTGTATGTCACTACTTATATCAGTTGTCAAAATTGTGTCGCCACTGCTTAAAATTGTTCTAAAAATAAAAGAGACAATTTGTATGGGGTCAAACAGCTGTGAATAAATGCCCCGGGATAAATGCCCCAGGGCATTTATTAGAGAATATAATGGTATCCATCTGAACTAGCCTATAGAGAAGTAAACCGGGGTGGATATTAGAAGCAATGAGCTTTTTGATTCATATAGATTGAGCTGTGACAACCTTCCTTGGAAGAGGCATCATAAGGGACCAATCAATGCTTATGGTAGTGGGGGAGGAGGGCTGAGAGAACATCAGGAACCCAATTTTAACTGCAGAAATTTGAAAAAAAAGAGGAATGCAACACTTATGAGTGCCAAGTAAAAGCAGGGGTGGGGGAACCTGATTTTTTGTTCAAAAGTACAGTAAGTAAACTTACATGATCCCCCTGGCACATGACCTCTGACCTTGGTATGTGATCTTGACCTCATTAACATATGAAGATTCCCATGTTCTTTCTATGATCCAAGTATGGTTGCAATCAGTCTTCAACTTTTCAAATGAGACCCAAATGAATTTTACCTAACCAATTTTACCTAACCTCAAGTGTAAAACCCTCCCTCAGATGACCTCTGACCTTGGTATGTGACCTTTGACCTCCTTAACATATGAAGGAACCCCTATTGCACCTTAACCCAAGTCTGGTTTAAATCAGACTTAAACTTTTCGAAGGAGACGCGAAAAACAAAAACCTAACCAAACCGGAACACGCACGCACACATACATACACATACGGACATTCGCACTCGCAATATCCTCCTCTGCTTTTCAAGCCAGGGGGATAAAAATTGTTTAACTATCCCTTTACCCCATATTATATTGATTGATCCACAAGTACATACCTGTCCAGAATACAGCTTATCCGTCTTTGGATTATATTGAAACATAAACATGTCAATAAGAACGTTGATAAGACTTGGGGCTTTATCAGACGTTTCTGATGTGAAGGACAGCCATTTGATGAAAATCATGGCACAGAGATACCCAAAGATGCTCATTAAGAAGATCATTTGAGGGATAAACTCACACCAGATGTTAAGACGGTTCTTGAAGTATCTGTGGAAGAAAACATCAAGAGGCATGCAAGAACTAATCGTCGGCTACATCAACATACTGTTCTATATCATATTTTTGACATTTTTGAGAAAATTCGGTATTGCTAATATGACATTGAACTCTTCATAATTACAGAGTTTCAGACTTGGACTCTACCTAATTGATGAGATATTAATTAGCAAATTTGATCTATGTGCATTTAATTCAAATTTATTTTTTCACATACAGCGCTATCTGACATAGATCACTATGTGATGCACTAAAATAACGTACATGCGTACTTTAACACGGCGATGAATGCGTTAGATATCGAGCTATCTGTGTTCTATCTAAGAAATCGAAAAAATCGCTAAGATACATATATCTTCATCACATAACAATCTATATCAAATCTGCGTCACATACAGCGCTATCTGACATAGATCACTATGTGATGCACTGATACGACAATTGCGCCTTTTTTATAATACGGTGATGAATACGTCACATACTGGTCTATATGCGTTCTATCTCAAACATCGTTTGGAAAAACAAAAAAAATGTGTTTGTCACATACTGATCTATAAGTTTACAGTCATATTAAACAGTGTTGGCTAGAAAACCAGCATTTATTTTTCACTTAATTAAAAACTCTGAAGTGTTTTTCTTGATGATATTTCCTTTTGCCTGGTAATAAATGACGCAATTGGTATGTTTCGAGCGTATTACGAAGGGAAGATTTTCAATTGCGATTTTCTCGAAACACATATTTTGTGAGATAGATCAGTATGTGATGAAGCTGACGTAATGATCTCATAATATGGTATAAATCCAATTTGAATACTGGGATTATGTTGTGAGCACATGACATCAAATCAATACTTATGTGATCCGATCGACAACTTCGTCCCACTCAACCTGAGGGGAGGAAGCATAATTCAGTTCTTTAGAGTCCCTTTTGGGATAATTTTGGCCTCATAAGCTAAATTTTAGTCAAATTTCAGTTCCAAAGTCTACATGCAATTCTCCCAGAATTTCAGTTCTGAAGGCCCCCTTAAATCCTACTGGAGTATTTTTTAAAATGTTTATTTCAGTAATGTAATTGTATTTATGTCCTACTACTATGAGCCAAATTTTATGGAAAGTCCTTTGGGAAAATGATTTTCATTTTTGGGTGGGAAAATTTGGTGCGCGTCATAAAATTGGTTTTTGGAAAGTCACTTGAATCTGTATGACCAATTTGCATTTTTTTCTGCTATGTGGTCGTGTTGATATACCTATCAATGATCAGAAGTGTGGTCAAAAATTCCAATGGCAAAGTGGGTTTTCAGAGAGGGGTTCACCTGGACCCCCCCATGCACCAAATGCAGAAGACTTTTTGCACTTAAAGAGACATGAGATTTCCAGAAAAAAGCGCCCCCAATTTTTCTCGAACCCCGTTTTTTTACATATTTGAATGCTTACCAATGTATTAGATCACAACTGAGTGAATATGCCGAATACACCATCTTTATGTAATAAGATGATGATTTAGTAGCTTCTGTCGTGCACGACAGAAAGTCAAAGCATGGTTTTCTATGGGGAACGATTACGATAGCAGGCAAGTTCAAAACAAGGTTTGTGGTTTTCTTTTGCACCTGTTTATCTAATAAACCTTCGAAACATTCTCGGTAGGTGGTCTACAACCGATCCAATGAAATTTGAGAGAAATTTGTATCCTAAAAAATCTCCTCCTGTCACTTTAAGTGTTAAGAATACCAATTGGTCCTAACCACGCTATCCTGTCAAGCTTTGGAGTATAATGTTATGGCAGAGTTTACAATATGCATACAATACTGCAACTTACAAATGGTTGTTTAAATACCAAGTACCTGTTACTCCTTAAATGGAGATTGGTCTCTACAAACATGTTTTCATCATCCGTTGCATCATTACTATATTCACACTTACCAGGTTAAAAAGACTAAGAATGAGGCCTAGGGTCATCTGTGAGACGCCTATAATGACGGATATCTTCATCTTGAATGAGTTGAGGAAGTTTAATTTATTCTCGGCTACTTGCCAGATCTGTGGGTAGAAGAAAGAATTTATATGGAATCAGTTTAGACATAAGTATACCATACAAAATGCTTGAGGCACTGGTAGATCTCCCTATTCCAAATTAGAAAAAAATCCAGTGACTAAAACTTGCATCACTCTCTGGCTGATTACCGAATGACTTTTGACCTCACCTATTGGTCTGAAACCTTTACCACATGTGATGACACACTCACTTTTTTAATGAAAGTTGGGAACACCCCTAGGGAGTTGGACACAGGGACCATTATAACCATTATGGTGAAGCTTGAAAATGAAAGGCCTCAATAAATTAAGCTCCGTATGCACAAAAAGTTAGACCAGGTTTAAAGTTAGACCGGCTTTAAGTCAAAAATTAGTTGGCCCTCAAATTTAGGGTTATTCCACTTCTTGTAAAGTAACAAGCAAATTTAAGATTATATGCAAATTTCAAAATAAATACAGAATACCTCATGTCAGTGTAAAGGAAAATGTCTTTTCTGTGGGACAAAATTAAATTTAGACCGGGTCTAAAGTTAGACCTGTTCTAACTCTTTTGTGCATTACGGTACCTTTGAGTAATGACCTAAAATGACCTTGTGACTCACTCTCAATACATCCCAAAAAGCCCCTCAACAAAGGGAGCACCCAAATAGCAAATTGATCATTATCTTTCGGCGATACGGCTCACACTCTCTATTCCCCACTGGGGTGTTAGAGCAGGAAAAGATAAACCAAGAATTTTTGAAACAAGACTCATACTTGGAGAATAGGATTACCATTTATAAAACCCTACTAATTGTATCAAGAACTTATGGTGATTAATGAGAAATTGGTACTGGAATGTACAAAGAAAACTAATTATAACTCATTAAACACTTACCGGGTCAAAACCAAAAGGGTACGGCTCTTTAAAGGTCACATTTGGATCCAGCTGGATGCTTATATCTTCATTCAGCAGGTCGTTACTATAGCAAAGGATATAACAACAAGGAAAGAAGCATAATTAGTAAGGGGCATGGAAAAAAATAGGGATTGAAGCTGTTAAGGCTGACTCAAAGATTTTGAAGATAATTTTTTGTGTATAGATCATTAAAAAATGCATCCAAATAAAGGACGTCACCGAAATGCTTTAATTCCAAGTATGAATCGGATTTTTCGTTCATGCAGTAAAACTTTTTGTACAATATAACTGAGAGGAAATCTTATTTTTTGCTAATTTTGCCGCCACAACTTGTCTCCCAAACAAACTGATACCACTCGTCATAGCCTTTTATCAAGGATTTGATTATTTATTATTCAATTTGTATGAGTGCGCCCTCTCTTGACTGCTCAAAGTTGAGTCGTACGGTGCTCAAAACAGCGCCTTAGGCTGCTCGAGGTTGGTGGATAAAAATATGAGGCGTCTTTGACAAGAATACACTCGTCAAGGATTTGTGTGTGTATACTCGTATCATATATACTGTGGAAATTTTCGCGAGGTTTTTATTTTTGCGAATTTCGCGAGTGAACATAAAACGCGAAAATAAAAAACTCACAAAAATAACTTTTTCCAATAGATTTGTATTGCATTGATGTCAATACTGTGAAATTAAATTCTTTCGCATTTGGTAAAACTGTTAAAATCGCGAAAAAATCTGTACGCGGAAATTTCCAACTTATACAGTATACTTCCAAAGACCTAAACACAAAAGAAATTCTTTTGAGCAATAGTCCTCGGAAGTTTTTTTGTCCTCAAAGGTATAGGTGAGGTGACATCAATGTTTAAAAACACAAGTTAGCACCTGGTCTACGACATGAGGTGCGAAGAATAAGCCCATACAGTTACAAGCATTCAATAGCCTTATCACGCCTGATTGAGCGGGAATTTAAAAGCACAAGCCCAGCAGGCGCTCACCCCTACTGCCGGGCAGTGGTTTGTTCGTTGCTCGGTGTTGACGTCAAATGTCACCTCATCTATGCACTTTATTCCATGTTTGCCTTTACGACCGAGGATGCATTTGTGATGTGATTAAGCAAATGAGTTGGAAGTCGCAAATACTGATTTCGAGATATAGCCAATTTAAGCCAAACAAAGGAGAAAGTGTCTTTTGTTTCCTTTTGTTTTTTACCACTGTTCAACTGATCATATCTTTGGAATTAATTGGTCAATTTCAATGGGGGTTTCAGCAAAATATAGCTTTTTAAATGGTGCATACAGTTACACGGAAAAGTAAAAATCGAATCTGACAGACTTCAGACTCATTTTGCTTCATCACATCACATTTCTTAAGGACAAAGTATAAATGATACAAAATTGTGTGTGTGTGTGTGTGTGTGTGTGTGTGTGTGTGTGTGAGTGTGTGTGTGCATGCGTGTGTGTGCATGCGTGTTACTGTATCTTGGGATCCATAAGTCTTATAAAAGTTGTGGGGTTCTCACTAAATGAAAGCTTAAAAATGCTCTTTAAAAAAACAAACCAAAACCAAAAATTGATTTTAGTAGACTTCAGACTCATTTTACTTGATCTCATCTCGTGTGTCTTAGTAAACAAATGCACTTTACCTGAGTTCCGGCATTTCTGAAACATTAAATGATGAACCAAAGATATTCATTGACTTGGAGAAGATATCGTTGTAGATCAATCCTGTGTACATTGAAAACAATCCCATCAGTAGGATGATGTAGCGACCCCCGAAAAACATGCCAAAGATCTGGATAAATACAAAAAAGTAGTGTAAAAAAACAAACATTTTTATAGCAATAATTTTTTGCAATTTAAAAACAAATTCTAGAATTAGTCAATCTTGCATCACACCTGTTGCCTTTAAAACATTAAATAGCGCCCTCTATGTTTGCTTTACTATATAAACCAGGGGGGGTAGGACATGCTAACCTAACAGCAACAGCAAATTCAAAACCGCATCACATTTTAACAGTAGGAGGCGCTTTTACGCATATCGAACGGTTACACACAGACTTGACTAAAGACTAGGCCTGGTCACAAATATTTAAATCTAAATGACCGTTATTGGAAATTACACTATTTTGCAGCGGGTTAATCCACTAACCCCGACGGATTTTGAAGTTAATAATTTTTTCTTTATCATGATGTTACTAAGATCTTTTGAATAAAGGTTTAAGAGATGATTTTTTTAATGTCACTGGCACTGAGACTGCCATAGTAAATGCACGTAGCAGTTCCCCTGAATTACCGTTTGGAAATCCCCAATGCCCAAATCGAGCAGATCGTGTCCTACCCCCCCTGATATAAACCACTACTGGAGTGGTTTCATGGGGAAACGGAATTATACTAACCATAAAAATGAATTGAAATATTTTGTCTCACCACGCGCTATTTGAAATTTGCGCTAGTGTATATGGGATATGTATTTGTGTTATGCGATACGGACGGCACAGTAGCATCATGCACCTTCAAGCGTGATGCTTTCATAATGTGTATTTCCTATGGCATGTATGACGCAAACATGCCGACCGTATCGCATAACATGTTACACAATATAGCACGATTTTTAAATAGCACAATGGTCAGACTAGATGGTTTTAATTCATGGTAGGTTGAATAAATTCTGTTTTTCTATGAAACCACTCGAAATTGGTCAATAATTATTTATAGTGTAGATGTTAATAATGTTTGTTGTACGTTTCTCCTTTAAATGCACCCAAGGGTAGCGTTAGGGCCAGGTACTATGGCGAAGTAATTAAATTCTTCGATTTTTTGCCATTTGGACATCCCAAAAAACGTGAGGACGCTATATAAACATGTCGGTTTTACTATTGATTCAAAAAATGCTAAAGAGAAGACAAGTGTATAGCGGGCCTCCATTTGTCATATCAAAAGGGCCCGTAGAGAATGTGGGTAGCTATGTGGTAGCTGCGTGTCTACTCTAAGTGTATCTACACCATATCTACATTCTCTCAACCTAATGGCAAACTGCAGGGGAGCCCATGGGTTGGTATGTTGAGCAGACGTGTCGGGCATACCTAATAAACTGTGTACTTTGCAAGCCCTACCTTGCAGCTACTGCATCGCAACTTGCCCAATATTTACTGTGCAGTAGCTACCGCCGTAGGAACGGTGTAGCTGCCGTATAGGCTACCACCAAGTAAGAAAAACGACCGTGTGTGAAATGGAATCGGCATCTAGAATTTACGGGAGGACTCACTCATCCTTATGATGTCTATACCACACCGGCACCTCTACAAATAAGGGAGATGGCTAGTCTAGAGTCTGTAGGAGCCTAATTCAGGAATATGATACTAGGCTAGTGAAAATGAATAATTTACCCAACATAATTGCCACTGGAAATTAAATTTTGTGTCAATCGATAGGTCAGGTCAGGTTCTTTGAGGGCCTGCTATCGGTATCCTGGTAACCAGCACTACCTGCCCCAGGGCCGAGTTCTTGGCAGCACACCGTCACTCATCTCCCATCATCGTTTCTCTAAGGAAATCTGATGAGGAGGGTAGCTGTTTTACCCGATAGAATGAAAAAGAAGATCTACCTACAAGGGCTTCAGCTTCTGGAGAGCTAATGTCGGCCATCCAGCACATACCTGCCTTGTATGGTGGGCATGGTTGCCCAAAGCTCGGCCCGACTACCGAACACTGTGGATTGGCGTCAGGAAGGGGCATCCGTTCAATGATCTTTGCTCCAACAATCCTCCCACAGCAGTATTGCTGATTGTGAGGTGGTATCCTTTTCATCCCCGTTAGAGGGGAAAACCGCTATTTAAAACTTTGGTTTAACTATTTACTCTGCTAGTAAAAGGGTTCATTCCCCTCTAACTCCCTGAGTCTGCAGATCTCTCATTGTGCTCATTCCAGGATATATTCTTGTTCAGTTGGTGGGGTTTAGTATGGTCAAACACACAATCTATTGGTTGTTGCCGATTTCTAATATGAGGACATTTAGATAGTGGCATTGCACACAGAGGGTTATGTTGCCTGTAAATGGTTACACAGTGCAGCGCAGCTTAGTACGGGCTGGTTCATTTTTTACCAGGGGATGAAGTTTTGGCTTTTATGTAATGGAATCGGAAATATTTCTCAGCGATTAAAACCACAGAACCTAATGAGAATAAAGATAGGATTTGGTATTTTGCCTAATCATAATTGGTCATACTGGATGAACATCCACTACTAAAAATATTGGACTGCCCATCAAATATGACACAATTATTATTAGATGATGATGAAGATGATGATGGATATGACACAATTGTGATGATGATGATGTCAGGATGATGATGATGATGAGGATGATACATGATCATGATCATGATCATCATATAATCATCATCATCATCATCATCATCATCATCATATCATCATCATCATCATCATCATCATGATGATGATCATGATGATGATGATGATGATGATTATGATTAATTATTATTAACAGGTGGCTTATAAAGCGGCATATCCAACACGATTCTATGCGCTGTACAGATTAAAACACGTAAAATACATTCAAAATATATTAAAAGCATTACAAAAATAATGGCAAGAAATAAACCTTATAAAAACCTATGCACAGCAATAGACAAGATATAGCATATACAATCTATAATATAGTAAAATTATACACTGTCAATATACAACCCAAAATGCAATATAAAGAGCACAGACCTATTACACAACACATTTAGTCTGTAGGAAAAAGATTTGTTCCCAAATGTGAACTGGAAGGGAATTCCACAAAAATGGACCAAGACAGAAAAAACGGCCTATTAGATAAGGCAAAACAACAAATCCTTATCTTTTATCTCTAATATGATTTAACTTCTGAGTAACCAATCAAAATTGACCTTCCATATATCTGTATGCACTTCTTAAAATGTTCTCTGTTGGCTTATCAACATCATTCTAACCTGTGGAATAATGAAATGGGCCATAGTGCCGGGTTTTAAGTGGGGATGATATTTGGCAAGTTAGCTCAAGGCTAGTTAAATTCAGAAATCCAGAGGGCGCCCCATTTAGGCTAGTTTATTTCTGGCTGCTAGGCTTAGTTATTTTTTGGAACCCTCAGGCTAGTGATTTTTTTCTGTCACTTATTTAGGCTAGTTATTTTAGGTTTGTCCCTTGGGAGAATAATTTTTCGTCCCTTGGGGAATAATTGGTGTCCTTGGGAGAGAAATTTTCGTCCCTTGGGGAAAAATTTTTCGCCCTGGGAAGAAACATTGTTTGGTCCCTTGGGATAGTAACATTTGGTCGCTCAGGCTAGTATTTTTGGTCGCTCAGGCTAGTTATTTTGGTCGCTCAGGCTAGTTATTTTTTGGTCGCTAGGCTAGTTATTTTCTGTCCTCAGGCTAGTTATTTCTGGTTGCTCAAAGCGAGTATTTTCTGGTTGCTCAGGCTAGTTATTTTATGGTACACCGGCGTGGATTTTTGTGCTTTCTCCAGACTAGTATTTCTTGGATGTACCCATTTTAAGTTCCTTTCAATGGTTGATGCGTTTTGTATTATCTAGATTAATTTCAGGACTGTAGTATGTATTATATGATCAAATTTCAAGTGTGGTATTTTACTGTGGCAGGGGCAATGTTGTGGTTCTTTTATCCTCATAGCTAAAGCCCACAAAACTCTGACCTATTTCAAACTCAATGTCATGTCAGGACAGTAGGCTACTGGGAGTCCCTGTGAAAAAATCAGAACTTCAGGGGCTTGACCGATTCACGAGGGATTGCTTATAGATGGATGGTAGTTGCAACTAGAATCTCCTTCCCACAACTTGATTGATGTTCTCATTTTCAATATTTTTTATCCAAATAATGTGTAGCTTTTTAGAGATGGCCCTACTGGAGATGGCCTACTGGGACGGCCTGGAACTGAGAAACAAGAGAATGGCTTTTGGATCTTTCAATTCTTAAGGGGTAAAGTGCCCAAAGACTTTTAACCTAATGGAGTCCTCAATGCATGTACCTAGATTAAATGCCACCAAGTTTTAAAACGCAGTTTGCATTGAGTAACTGGTGATTTACCCTTTAAACAACCTTATTTTCGTGCATGCTTGAAACTAATTTATAACCCTTGTTTCATTCATACATGACAGTTCTCAATCATGGGAATTGGGAGTATACATACATATAGCACTTGGTAATTAAGGTGTTTAACATTAATCACTAGCAAATACATGTAGGGCCCTATATTGTTTCTTTTAAAAATAAACACACAGTTTTAACTTATAGGTCAGATAACTTTATTCCACTAGATATGTTCACAATTTACATATACATCTTTATTCACATAAGGCTCACAAAAGCGTCGTTGGAACTTTTAATTATCAAATGTGCCATGTTGGTCACAAACCAAATTTTACTCACTGCAATCGCCACTGGCACGCGAATACAACTGTTTATGAGTTTAAGTGCTCATAAATTGTCACGGAATTCAACAAATTGGTATTCCATCTAGTTTGACAATTTCCGGACTATCCCAAACCCCAAAACCCCAAGAGTCATTGTTCCTATTTGCTGAGGTTCTCAAGTCAATACTCCTGCCTTTGAGATATTAATATCTGAATTCTCTATTTCCCGACTTCTTATTGTTGCTTTCTTTTTGTTAAACAATATATTAAAACAACTTTGTTGGGACTAAAAATACTAGCTTGGGAGACCACAAAATAACTAGCCGGGGCGACCAAGCAAGAAATAACTAGCCTGAGGACCAGAAAAATAACTAGCCTAAGTGCCAGAAAATAACTAGCTTGAGCAACCAAGAAATAACTAGCCTGAGCAACCAAAAACTTACTTCCCCAAGGGACAAAAAATTAGTCTTCCCATGGGACAAAAAAATTAGTCTCCCAAAGGACCCAAAGTTAAAATCCCAAGGGACAATAAAATAACTAGCCTTAGCATCCAGAAAATAACTAGCCTTAGCAGCCAGAAAATAAAAACTAGCTAAAGGGACGCACTCTGGAGTTCTAATTAACTAGCCTAGAGCTAACTAGCCAAATATCCTATCCCGTTTGTAAGGATTGTGGCTCCTGAGTCCCAAAATAAAGGATTACATTTTGCACATTGTAACTTGTTAGGAGAGATGGTTGTAACTTTTGGGATAATGAAGTATAGCACTAAGTGCTCAAAGTGCTTCAGTGGCAATTGAAACCAATCAAAATGCTTATTATTTGCCATATAAAATGGTTTTCAAATGACAAAGAATTTAATTCAGAATTAGTCACACCAAAATGGCTCACAAAATGACATGTTCTAAGTTGTAACAGAAACTTGTCCGAAAAGGTGCTTGTAGATGAAAGATCAAACCTTTTAAAAAGGATTTTAAAAACTTCTCTTACATTGGTCTCAAACAACCCCCTAAGTTGACCTTGATTTCTACTAGTTATGCTCTTAGAAAGCTCCAAGGAAAGAAAAGTTAGGTAAAAGTTTCCTTTATGTTTTGCAGAGAAATAGAAATGTCAAATTTGTGGGAGAGCAGTGGCACCTAGCGTTAGGGTGCTTGCATCGGCGCAATGTACCATCAAAATTCCCGGGTTCGAATCCTGGGGGGGTCGTGGCACTTGCTGGGACTTGTTCGGGTTATATCAATTCTGGATTTGATCTGTATATCAGCTATGATTAAAAAGAATATCGCTCTCCCCATGGTTCACTGGAATTGGGCAAATGGATCATGAAAGCATCCCGTCCTTGGAACGGGACGTTAGCCGGTCGGTCCCGTACAGAGTCACAACTGTCCATGTACATGCAGTCAGTGTCGAATAGAGTTAGGGTTGTAAACCTCGGACTGTTCCCAATCCGCACCAGCCTAAAATAGGGGCCATGTTAGGAGGGTCCGTATCATGGATAAGCGCGGCCCGGATCAGCCACTAGCTGAACAAATCCTGACACCACCACAAAAGCCATTACCAATGACTTGTGGAGGTACGAGCAAACAAACAAAACAAAGCAGAAATAGAAATGTCAAATCGACTTTTGTTTTAACAATCCAATGTTTGGACGCTTAAAAATGCTATAGGTTTTTTGGCATTGAACTGTTAGTAACACAACAACATTTCACTCACAGACTAGTGAACCTAGCTTTCAAAAGCACAAACAGACCTCATCGTCGGCTAGTGCTGCAAGTCTTTTCTCAAAAAGCACATAACCAAAGCGGCCAAGGAACATGATGAAACATGACCAAGTCTCCAAACATCACGGCAAAAAGAAGGGGAAGGTGATGATGGCATACGGGGCTGAAAAAAAAGAGAGGAAATAGTACAGTACAGTTATTAATACTAATTTTATGCAAAGAAATTTAACACAAAAGGCACCAGTTGACACAAAAACGTGGATGATGGCTAAAGGCTGCAAAGAAATGGAACGTTGTTTTAAAGAAATAATAGTACATTTTTTAAGGCACCCCCAATTTCCAAAAATTTTGAGATTTTACACAGTTTTGACAGTGGTAACTGGCTAGTAAACTATACCGGTGAATGGTTAATCTCGAAAAGGTCTAGTGTCGACAAACGAGGGAATTTTGTAATTAGAATAATAATATCGGAATCTCCGATTATAATTCATCGGCTGCTGGAAACGGTTTCCAATATGAAATAGCGAAGAAATAGTGCCATGTACATATCTACACATTTATAGTTGTTTTATGGTTCAGGCAAGTAGTAAAAGGTCATTCTTGAGGTGGTACTATTCCATCATGGAGGCATAAACTTAGCATTTCCAGCTCTGCCGTCCGGGATCTCAATTCTAATTACAAAATCGCCAATTTCATGATAAATACGCATTTTTGAGCTATTCTCGTTCACAGGTATAGTTTCTAGACAATACCAAACATAACTCAAGATGCCGACCTTCAAAGTTGTTGACGAGAGACTCTCCAAAGCTTTGGATGAACTTCACTCCTTATTATGAGGAAACCACCTACGTGCAAATCCATCTAAGACACAGGTGTGTGGTTTCCACTACGCAACCGTTGAAGCAAAACTCAGCTAAGTTACCTGGTCTGGAACTACCCTGGAACACTGTGATAATCCTGTCTACTAGGAGTTACCTTGGACCCGCCTCTCTCTTATAAGAACCACATCGAGAAGACGAAGAGTAAAGTAGTGTAAAGATGTTCAACGACGATAACATCTTGAAAAAACCAGGGCACAAATGGGTGTCGCCCACATTACCCAGATCGACGGCACTTTGCCCTGTGCTACTCATTGTAGAGATGCCTGCCTGTATGGAAAGATCAACCCATGCCAAGAAGCTTGTTCAGCGTTAATGCCTCATGCCGGCTATCAAAGGATGCCTCCGTCCAACACCAAACGGAAAACTTGTACATCCTAGCAGGAATGGCTCCACCAGACATCCGTCGTACGCGTAGCGAGGCATGCAAGAGCGTAGCTGCAAGTATCTAATGTGAAAGACCCTATGTCTGGGGACAGATACCTGCCTGCCAACCGCCTCCTAAAATCGAGAGAAGTTCGTAAGCAAAGTCCAACCTCATGAAACAGTTTCTAAGGAGGTCAAGAGAGTCGCCTGGTGGAAGGAAAAGACTTGCCATCAACAAGTAACATCTATCGGTATTGAACTGGTGAGCATCTTCCAACCTGAGCTGGCTCCTCATGGGCTGCTGAATGGCGATGCCTCAATAGATGAGAACCAGAATTGGCCGATCTAGGTTTCCTTGCAGAAGTGGGGCTATCTGGAAGCAGATAAGGAGACTACCTGTGGTTGTGGGAACAGCACCACAGGACAATGGAACACCTTTGGTCTGCCCAATGCTGAGCCCAACAATGCATAATAAGGACCTTGCGGAATTCAGTGAAGCAGCCAGACGTCTGACCATCTCTGGGGGGATCATATTTGAGAATCACAGTGTTGACACGATAAGAAGAAGAAAAAGAAGACCAAAATAACTTGGTGAAATATCAATTTTGAAAATTGGGGGCTCTTTCAAAAAATGTGCTGTTATGCCTTTAAAAAGGTTTTATCAACTGATAAATAAAATTTGAAGTACCGATTAGACCAGATATGTCACATACATATGCTAAAACACGAACACAAAACCCTGCACATGCACATCCATCGGGGACCATGGCCCTTAACTTACCAGGGTGACTTACCGAGTTAGCCACACCATAGGCATCCACAATGTTTTGGAATACTACTGTAAATTTATGGTTTGTTGTAGGTAGGTGGGGCTGAAGGGTTTCCATGCGATTGGTAATGATAGAAGCATGTTTGAACCACGCGTTCCTATGTAATCAAGTAAAAAAAATATAAAACAATGTCAGTAAAAATGATGCAGTGCGTGTACATTACCTGCTGAATTTGGGGATCAAAAGTGCTGGTTTTTGCTAACATATATTATTATCAACAAGGGTTGTGAATTGTTCTATTTTATACATGTTTAGTACGAATTGATCCAACTAGTGCTTTTTTGTGCTTCAAAAAAAGCCTCATCAGGACCACCCCTTATGCCTACAGTAAAATTTCGGTGACGCCCAGCCTGTAGCGTCCCACGCTGGGTCAGCATCGGTACGCCCATTACTATCGCCACTGGCATCCATGATCCTTTGCTCATTTTTGGACCTTCCCCAAGGCTCCACTTGGCGGGGACGGGCCCCTGTGGAGGAGGGTTACTATTTGGGATCATTCGTAAGTTACATGTATATAAAATAGAACAATTCACAATTTGGTGAGTTAATATTTCTATTTGTACCATTTTATACATTACGAATGATCCACTAGTGCATGACTGCCACAATGGTCACTAGATGGAGGAAGTGGAGCCGGTTGTCTCAGTTGCACGGGGTTTTCACGCCATGTGAATTCTATGGAAAGCTGAAATAATTTGCCCCCCCCCCAATGTACATCCATATACATATATCATTGATAGCATATATAGCACCTCTATGTCGAGCATATACAAGTTATATAATATATACCGGCATCCTCACCTTATGAGCAGAATGGTAATGATGCTTAGGCGCGGCTTCCAGTAGGTTACTGACTGCTTTCCATCTACGCAACCTGACGCCAAACGTCAGCTTAAGAGTTACCTGGTCTGAACTCCCCTGGAGCACTGTGGATAACCCTGTCTACCTATGAGTTACCTTGGACCGCACTCTCTCCTATACGACCCACATCGAGAAACTAAGAGTAAAGTATGTTCACGCAATAACATTTGAACAAACCACTGGCACAAGATGGGGTGCTCGCCCCCTACCCTGATCGACCCAACTTGCCCTGTGCTACTCATGTTCAGATTATGCCTGCCCTGTATGGGAAAGATCACCCATGCCAAGAAGCTTGATTCAGCTTTAATGCCCCCTGCCGGCTCATCACAGGATGCTCCGTCCCACCCCAACGGAAAACTTGTACATCCTAGCAGAATTGCTTCCACCATACATCCTCGTAGCGTAGCGAGCATGCAAAGGAGCGTAGCTGCCAAGTATCTAATGTGAAGCCTCCTATGTCTGGACGATACCTGCTGCCAACCGCCGAAAAGGCCAGAGATAGTTTCTTAACCTCTTGAAACAGTTTTCGACGGAGGTCAAGAGAGTCGCCTTGTTGTGGAAAGAAGACTTGCCATCAACCAAGTGACATCTATCTGTATTGAACCTGGTGAGCATCTTCCACCTGGAGCTGGTCTCATGGGCTGATGGCGATGCCTCAATAGTTGAGAACCAAAACTGGCCGACTAAGGTTTCCTTGCAGAAGTGGGGCACTATCTGGAACAGATCAGGATACTAGCTGTGGTTGTGGACAGCACCATAAAGACATGGAACCCTTCTTGGTCTGCCCACTGCTGGAGCAACATGATAATAAGGACCTTGCGGAATTTCAGATTAAGCAGCCAGACGTTGTCACCCCATGCTCTGGCTGGCATATATGGAGAATCACAGTGTTTTGGACACGATAAGAAGAAGAAGAGACCAACATAACTTTGCTAAAATATCAAATTGAAAATTGGGGCGCTCAAAAATGTGCTGTTATGCTTTAAATAGGTTATCAACTGATAAATAAAAGTAATTTGAGGACCCTAGAACACCGATAGCCTACACATACATATGCTAAAACACGAACACAAAAAATCTGCACTGCACATCGCACGGATCCATGGCCCTTTACTTACCATGGTTTGACTTCCCTGTCGATTAGCCACACCATAGGCATCCACAATGTTTTGGAATACGACGTAATTTATTGGTCCTTGTGTATGTGTGTGTGGCCTGAAGGGGTTTCCATGCGATTTAAAGAATAGAAGGCATTGTTGAACCACTGCGTTCCTATGTAATCAATTAAAAAAATATAAACAAATTTGATCATAAAATTATTCAGTGCGTGTACATTACCTGCTGGAAATTGGGATCAAACTGCTTAGTTTGTAGCCTATATTATACTCCAGTTGTGATATTGTTCTATTTTTATACATGTAGACTACGAATGATCCCACTAGTGCATTTTTTGTGCTCAAAAAAAGCCCGGCCCATCATACACCCCTTATCCACATTCAAAATTTCTCGGTGCGCCCATGGCCTAGTATCGGTCTAGACGGGGCCCACGCTAGCATCGTTACGCCCATCACTAGCGCCACTGGCATCCATGATTCTTTGCTCATTTTTGACCTTCCCCAAGGCTCCACTTGCGGGGAAGGGCTAGATGAGGGTTACTTATAGTTGGATCATTCGTAGTATACATTATAGAAATAGAACAATCTCATAACTTTGGTGAGTATATTCTATTTTATCCATGTTATACATTACGAAATGATCCAACTATGGCATGACTGCCACACTGGTCATAGTGGAGTACGTGGAGCCGGTAGTCTCAGTTGCTACGGGGTGTCACGCCATGTGAATTTCTATGGAAGCTGAAATAATTTTTGCCCAATTTCGCCATATCCGATATCTGATTTACATATAGCCACCCTATGTCGAGCATATAACAATTGTATATATCTATACCATCATTCTCCCACGTATGAGCATAATGGTTAATGATGCTTAGCGAGTGAGTGAGGATTATTAAAGTTTAAACGACAACCTCAACACAATTGTGTTTATATCGTGTTACATTACATTTGTTCATTACATTAATATAAAACCAACGCAATATAAACTTCATTCAGTTCAAATTACAATTAACATTACAAAGGATACCATAATACAGGTGTGAACAGAGCATCACCTATCCATGTATAAACAAGATAAACCAACTAATTGGCAAAGATCCCTTAGAAAACATGCATCAATAAAAACAAGTTCAAAAGATATCCTGATAAATTTATAACTATACACATCATAGACTGTTGATAAAGGTCATCACTCATCCCTGTACCATGCCAAAACTTCAACTTCAAATACAGATAATCGACATCACATCAGAACATGCAAACATGAGATCCCCTTTACAGACCAAATAGATTGGCTCATACATGTACCATTTGAATAAATGGCTCCAATACCTTGTCATTGATCCCAAACTGATAATTTTAAATTACTCAACAATTAATACATAAACCCTAATACTGCTACTATTACATTACCAAAAAAATAAATAGGTGGTCTAAATATTACATGTAATGATAAATTGTTGGGTTTTTCAAATGTTTCATTGATTTTAAGCTACATGTACTTAAACGTGTTAATACACCAAACACTTAATAATACATTACACAGTAAATCATTCCACATTTAATAATATAATCCTAAAGTTTTAACTACAACCCGTCTGTTCAATAAAAGACGAGTTGCCCCTTTTATCGCCTTTGACGACATGCAGGGGAACACATCGGGCCCATTCTTTAACCCCAACCCGCAGGGGTCCCTTTTAATCACCTTTTACGACATGCCGGGGAACACATCGGGCCAATTGCTAAACCCCGAACCCGCAGGGGTGTAATATGCTTAGCATCCTACCTCTACTCTGGCTGCTTGCTGAACCGATGGTTTGGTCACAATTTTAAAACTGTTAAGGACTTCTTCATACAAACATTCGTGGAAACGTTGGTGACGTCCTCCATCCTGCTGCTCCATAATGCCGTAATGTTTACTCCTAGTGAAAAACCCAATATGGTTTGCCTACTTCATGTCAAAGCACGCAGATAATGGGATGTACTGCTCAGTGAAGAGGCTTTCACTTTAACAAGCGTCAGATATGATCGAGGAAAGTGACCCAGCGTTATAATTTTGCTTTGCTGCCGGAAGGTAAGTGATGTAAAAGTTTGTCAGAATTGCGGAATCCATAGATGTCTTAAGAGGTATAGAGGAGTAAAAATCTCGAAGTGCTCGACTGTACACCGATGTTTATTCTCAGGATCACCATAACTCTAGGAAGCTCTTGAATAACGTAGTCCGAGGTATAAAATCGAGTGAATGTGTTTTTGGCTATTTAAAAATAAATCCAGAAATACTTTACCATTTTCCGAAGAAAGAGCCGGTCCGTGAAGCGTTTGCGTCGAGTCCGAGTGCGTGCATTAAAGTTGCGACTGTACACCCTAAAAGTAAATGCCGACAAAACCAATCCAGAACCAGAGTCCGGCGGTTGTTATATATTCTCAAACATATACAAATAAGATTCTTATTTGTTTCTGTTCTCAAACATAAAACTAGCGCCCTCATTTCATTTAATATTTTTTGCCAAAAGGGTGATGTACACTATGATTCGAGCCAATGGAGATGTACAGCTCTATCCTAGTCCGATTTATCACGTCGCCAACAGAATCTGTATGTGGATCACCTCGAATTTCTTCACCAGACTATAAGTGTCGAAGTCTACTAAGTAGGTAATGGAGGTTGACTTCCTTCTAGCATCTGCTGCAAAGGAGGCAGCTTCTCCTGAAAATCCTTGCATTAGAAGGCGAGCTTGAGCAAGGCTACACAGTCCATATAGAGATTTTATCCTAGAAGAGTCACTCTATTCATTGATTCTATTATAGTGTGGGTTGTTGTGGTAGTCCCGTAGATTTTCATGCTAAAATTGATTTTAACAGCTGTTGGGGTTTCAGTAGGGCCTAACCTGTCCAGAAATGGGGTCAAATTTTCGGACTGATGACCCCCGCCTGCAAGGGGGGAAATGTTTTAAAGGGCAAAATTTAAAATCAGTCAAATTGTGTGTTAATTTCTACTAATGCTTTCCTCTCCTCATAAGGGTTAAAATACGTTTATAATTTGCCTAGTTTCCAACATTTAGTTTAAACGGTAGAGCCCCCATAATGGTTCAAGGTCACCCTTGGGTCATGCTTCGTGTTGTTTGAAAGTTGTGTCAAATGATTCCTTTGTGATCCTACGGAAACAGAAAAAGCATTTCACTGTTTTGGTGCTATCAGCCATTGCGACATCACCAAGGAAAATTCTGGTGACCCCCATAGCCATGTAGACCGCTGCTACTTTTTTGCATGTATTAGCCACCAAATCACCCCTGTAAAATAATACATTTTTGGATCCTGTGAGACTAATACAACAAACTTATCACCACTTTCAACAAAACTCTGAACATTGGATATTTTACCCCAGGAGACCTTGAACATTACGGGGCTATAGCGCTTTAACTAAAGGTTGGAAGATAGGCAAATATATACTTTTTCTATTCCGTATAAGGAGACAACATGTTAAATGTACATTAAAACACAATTTGACTCGATTTAAATTTTTCCTAGAGTAACGTTTTCTCCCTTGAGGAAGGGGGCAACAGGGTCCGAAAATTTGCACCCCATCATTTTTTGACTGCCTGGTCCCTATTGAATGAAACACAGCAAGAAAATCAACTTTAGCACCAAAATCCTACGGGACACTGTTTTCATTGACATCCCAACCCACACTATTACCAGCAGGTTTGCCTTGGCAGGAATCCGTCTTCGTATGATCCCTAATAAACTGACCATCCTTAAAATCCAAACCTTACGTGACCAAAAGGGGCTATAAGCAGCATCGCTACCTTGATTGCTAAAACTTTGCCAAAATTTAGCCAATCAGATTGACCCAACTTATCATAAATCATCTCTCACCCAAGCTTTCGCGTCCGCCAGCCACATTTTCATACTTCAGTATGTTGGAGTTTGAAATAAGTCATGCTTGCAACAGATCGACTATGGCCGTGTAATCTAGAAAATCATCTGGTAAATATGACTTGTTGAAAAACAAAAAAAATGCCCCTCACAGTAGATTCGAGTAAGCTTCTTTTGGCTGACTTTTCCTTGAAAAATCTGTCTACGAAATAGTTGTAACTCCAGGGAGATGTTTCCGACCTTCAGGGTAATAAATGATTCTTGCACCAAGTGAGGTGGCGGGTAATCATAGTACACATGAGGTTACTCTTGTTCCTCCTTGGTGTTTAACGTAGGCAACTACATTGGAATAATCTGATCTGAATTTTTCACCGATTTCCAATAACGTCTCCCTTTGATCGCACTTAAGTGTAAACATAGCGTTGCAACTCGAGTTCCCTATAAGTGGAGCTTTCTTATAATATTCGACCACACTCCTTATTTTGTGGGACCTCAGGAATGCTTTGCTAACCTTCTTGAAGAATCCTGTCGTAAATTGACGTGGTGTGGAATTCTGAAATGACCTCCACCATAAGGACCTTAGAGTTTCTAAACCATCGCAAATACTTCACAACTAGTATTCAAAGGACTTGGAGATATAGGTCCTGACAGTATTCTTAGTAGAAACTCCGAGTGTAGTCTGGAAAAGTTCCCGACCACACTCTCAGAGGTAGAACGTTACCAAGCTTGCCATCAATCCTAAGCAGCACAACCATTGATCTGGAGATGAAGTCTCCTCATAATGAGCAGGATGCACTCTAAAATTCTGCAATTCTCTCTCAGTTGGAAGCTTTTGATTTCATCGATCTAAGATGCTCCAAGAAACTCCAACTTCAACTCGTAGAGGTTAGAAAGTCTTTCATTATCATGGAACCCAGTTCCTTCACAATCATTATAATCAATGGGTAACTAACTATCATACTAGACTTGTGTGGTGCTACAATCAAGCAGTCGTCGAAAAAAAGACGAATATCTGGATACCCTCCTTCTCAGATGTTATGCCGCTTCTACTAATCTTGTATAGGTAAGGGGAGCAGTAGAAAGACCGAATGTCAGAACCGAAACTGGTAAGACTGGGTGTCGAATTGGAAGCGAAGCCACAGTTTATGATGAAAAAACGGAACAAGGAGGTAAGAATCCTTAAGTCTACCGTTGTGTCGGACCGGCCCCTATACAACTCCTAGATAAACAGCTGAATGAATTTTCATTTTGAAAAAGTCTCGGACGAATAAATCGTACAGGGGTGTAGTTGAAGATTGGTTAGAGATCTCCTGTTTCCGTCGATCTAGGAATAGTAGAACCTTCCATAGATTTATCAGTGGAACAAAGATTTTTCCCCTTTTCCTAAATACTCCTTCCACTTAATTCTATAATCATAGCCTTTGAAGTCTCTTTTGCAGAGGATAGAACAAAACTACTTTCACGTTGGATGAGTGATAAACTCTGAATGGTACCTTCTGATAATGTCTGCCTAACCGACTTGATCTGAGGCTATCGACCGCTATGCCGGGAAGAAAGGCTTTAGACGCCCCCACTGGGGGCCTAGGTAGGTAGGAATCGCGTTTTGAACCTTCCTCACTTACTTGCGCCACATCAGATGCCTCTAAGACTGGGATAGAAGGAATAACATTCTAGACTGTCCTGGCGCCTCTATAGTTGAATTTGCGCCTAATAGTCGTAAATCGACTCCAAATAACTATGCAGTAACCTCTTTTTTTCCACCCGGTTGGCAGAATCGTAGTAAAAGTGGAAGCCTTCTCTGGTAGCCATATCAAAAAGGTTTAAGTCAGAAGAACATTCGACCCATGTGGGTTAAATTTCTTGCCGCTGATCTACAGCTTGACACTATCCTCTTCTTGACGAAGCTAAGCTAGATCACCGACCTCCAAAGAGATCCTTATCTCAAGGAGAATTCAAAGAACCTCTTTGGCTGGAAGGTTCACAGCATCAACAGCAGTCTGGTCTTCCGAGAGCAACTTTGAAAAGGCTCTGCAGGAACTTGATGAAGATCTGTCATAGAAATGAATATCTCTCAATAGCTTGCTTATGACAGCTCCACAAGAGGCTCCAACAAACTGCTCAAATAATGATTTTAGAAAAGTATACGGCTACACTCAAGTACTCAAACATCACGGCAATCTGTACCAAATGTCGAGATTACCATCTTACATTCCATTCAATGAATATACTCCATCTACCCCATATTATACGTAGAAGAACCATCTTCAACTCCGGCTGATGGGCATGGTCTCTGCTTGAATTTTCCTCATGGGCTATTTCCATATTATACGTAAAAGAACCATCTTCAACCCCAGCTGTATGGGCATGGACTCGGCTATGGTAAATCTCTTCATCAGACTTCATCTAATCAGCAAAGAGTGGGACCAAAGGCACTTTGAAGAACCGAATCTCCCTCACATGTGGAAGACTCAGTAATCCTCTGAGAAGGGGAGTCTTTTGATAACCTTTTCAAATAGACTTCTGAACCATCAATAGGCTGTCCGATCAGCACAGGAATAAGAGGCTTCACCAACTTTTCATGTAATGTTTAGCACTGACGTCATAAACTGTAGACCTAAGTATCTTGCAGAATAGTCGAATCACATTTCAAACTTCGATGAACCAAAACAGCTGACAAGCCAGGAAAGAACATTAGGAAATAGGTACGTTTTCAAACGAAGCGACATCGGAATAAGGCGTCACACAAATCTGGGAATCTTTCACAGTTTGGTATCCTCTACCAAATCATACTCTTTACCCAACTTTCACCAGTGCGCTCTAACCTGGGAGTGCTTCGACTAGAATGTTCAATGAGTGGAGTAGCATTGCCAATAGTGGTTGAGTAGTCGCAGAAATCTCAGCTTGAACTCAATAGTGAAGGGATCTTGCCCCTGTAGGCTCAGATTGATGTGAACAGAAGAAATAGGTCTTAGAATACTAAACCATTCGAATAGGTTACTTCTAAGATATCGACATACATAACACTTTAAGTTTCCCGCTCACAAAGCCTGGGAGGCAACATACACTTTACCGCAAGCTTATAGATTTTCTTACACTACATGAAAGAAATCATCATCTTACGTCTTCATTTCGAAAAATCATGAACATCATTCCACTTGGAACCTCTCATCAAAGAGTCACAAAAGAGGCTATGTCATGGTTGCCAGAGGAACGTTCCTGTCGGAGTAGAAACTGCCTTCTAATAACATACTCGGATCTGGATCTTTAGTATAAAGAAATTAAAAGTCATCACTATTCTTGATCCAAATATTCCTCTTATCATAGAACTTGGATCCCGACGTGAAGAACTATCCGAAGGAGGCCTCTAAACTTCATATATGGCTAGGAGAATCTTGATGTTTTTTCTTGGCTATTCGAATGAAACCCTCTAGGCGGCGTGGAGAATAATCTTACGATAGCGCTATCCTGTACGGAAACGCCAACTACTATCACAGAATCTCTCTCCCCGGTGGGCCTCCACCCAACCGTCACCACCTGACCGCATGATCCGTTACCAAGCTTTGCAAAACCGCGTACAAAAGGGCACGCCATGTGGTTAATGACATGGTTCCCCCTCGTATGTGGTTCATCCATTGGATATGTATTTGTGATACATGATTGACGCAAAAACTGTATTAAAACAGGGGTCAATCTATGTTTCGCTCTCCTTGCCATATTTGTTCCGCGATTTTGGTAACGATCAATACGGTCAGTATCACTATTGAGTGAGCCACCGGGATCTCTCCGAAGACTTGCATACTAAAACTACAACCTCTGGAAGTCAGAAGCGGCGTCTATAGAACAGAACATGGACTCTATCACCTTTCCTGGATACTGAGATGAGTGAACGGAGAGAGGAACATTTTCTGAAAGCACGACGACGGCTATACGCTTGACTAGACTGGTAGGAGACGTGAGAATGAACTGTTAAAGATGGCAGCAACGGCCCGATGGTTGACTAGATGAAAGAACGGTTTGTTCTACGGGAAAGGTAGAAGCGTTACATCCGGAGACCCATGGTGACGGCCCGACGGTAAACTCGACGGAAGAACGGTAGAAGCACTTTCCACAGAAGAAACGGTACAGCCCGGGCGATCGGTTACGCAGACGGACAGCTTGACTGTAAACAACTGTACTCCTGACAAAGGGGCGGAGTAGAATATTCTCTTCTTGAATAAACACCACTGCAGCGCAAACTCTAACTTCCTCGCGCCTGGAGCAAACTCAACTCGTGTTGCAAAGACTATCTTAACCCCACTATCGCCTTAGAAAGATCATTTGTCTTGTATACTAACTCATTACCCGTCATTACTTAACAGTAACATCGGCAGTTCTTGCAGTAATAGAACGAGTTGAACCACGGGACGTTAAGCACGGTCGTCAAGTATTAGAATACTCTAGAATAATCAGGACACTCATTAATTATTTCTATAACATCATCACATCAATGGCTGTCGAGCCACCACGAAAAACCTCCGGTCTACGGGGTACCACCGGTACCTTTGTCCCATTCTCTATCAACATAAATAGCGCTTTCACAATGGCCGATGGGCTCTATTGACTGCACCACGTTGCTTAACGCAGACCTATAATCATATGCATCACCACGGATGCCCTTGATAGCGGCTTATTACTAATTAACTCTACGAGATATGCGACAGCCCGACTGCTCACGTATTGAGAATCATCATCGAACCGAGCCAAGTCTCTCAAAGTTGAATACATTGATTCGCATCTGGATAACTCAAGTGTATAGCCGTGAAGCCTCCGGTCCTTACGGGAACCACCGTACAATAAGCCATTGTTTGATTACTTTTACTGTATAGAGGCGGCATCGTCGGACGTACTACTCAACCGTTGATAATCTTCCAATTTACTATGAATGGAAGGAGTCGATAATTAGCCATTCAAAGTAATTCACTTAATCCACTCTGATCCACATCACTCATAGCCCTTTATCTCATAAGAAGATACTGTGGCTGGGCGAACTTGCCCTACAAACTGTTATGTAGCCTCGGCAACCACGGTAGTAGTATCGTCCTGGATACTATAATCAAAGATAGATCTTGATTGGTCTGGTGATGTGGTAAAATATTTGGGTAGAGTCTTCGCTTGTCGCTGACCCGGAGGGAGATCCCTGGACGTAGATGGAACTGTGTAGCCCTGGCCTTAAATCATCTTGTCTTTTCTCTTCCATATACACATCCAATTCGGCCAAATACTTCTGGATTTCCCATTTTTGACCATACTAGTGTATATATATATCCAGGTCTCTCTTGAACAATAACGCACTTCACTCACAGTTCATGAGGGTTCTTGTCTTGCTTCGAGGAAAACTCTTATCACACTCAAACATCTGCGGGGTGGCACGGTAGAAGACATCTTTCTGCAACATCAAAAGTTAAAAAAAAAAAAACGACTAACATGCAGCGGATGTTATATACAGTAATTAACCCTGTGCCGAGAAACGGGATAATCCAATGTATAATAGAATCAGGCCAAGGAGACAAGACGACAGACAAGACAGACGCATCACCCCCCGCCCCCCCCCGAAATCTTGAGAGAATTAAGATTCATCGGCACGACTGGAAATATGATAAAAACATATGACATGGTTGCACCGTTAGGCTATAACAATGGCTAAATTTTTACAAAAATTTTTAAATGAAAGAGAAAATATTAATGCAAGGGAGCAGACACTACGGGACCTGTCCCCAACTGCCCTGTCGTCAGCTTGTGGACTTACAAAGGGGGAGCTAAACCTGGCCAAGGAATAACCCCACTTAATACCCGCAGTACGAGCAACGCGAAAAACGGCCTATGCTCCGGGGCACCATGTGAAGGGATAATACCTGATACTGATATCAACATCTTCCGAATTCTAATCTTCCGAATTCTGAACTTCCGAATTCTGAACTCCGAATTCTGATCCTCCGAATTCAATCTGAAAAATCTTCAAATCTTCAAAAACTCATCAGCACGGTCCATCCACCAAAGCTCCGATGAACAGGAGTTGTACAAACATCCTCCAGAGGCGATATAAATTATGTCTCCAATACAGGCGATAATGTGGAAAAATGATGTATAACTATCCCATAAAATTCAACATGGTGCCCAGAACTGAGACACAAAAAGGGCAAAGGATCATGGATGCCAGTGGCGGTAGTGATGGGCGTACCGATGCAGCGTGGGACCGCTACAAGGCATGGGCGCACCGAATTTTTAATGTGGCATACGGGGTGTCTGATGGCTTTTTTGAGCACAAAAAATGCACTAGTTGGGATCATTTGCGTACATGTTAAAATGGATAGAAATAGAATGCATTTTTTTGTTGTAAAAAGACCGCAAAAACTATGAATGCAAATATGATTGTAAATACTGTAGTTTAACAATCACATAATCATGAAATTTTTGAGAATAAAGTAGATTTGGGTAACCGGTCTCTCTTTAACATCAAATCGAACGCCAAGGCGATATGCCATTATTTTAAGTGAGTCCTTGTTTCCTCCATGCAAAATAATGGTAATTGCCTGTTTCAATTCATCATTAAGAGAGTACTGTTCCCCAAAATCATCACTTTTTTCTCATGCTTAACAGATGTAATATTTAAGCAAATTTTTTAACCATTTTGTATCCTAAATGGCTTAAAACAAGAAAGGGGCTGCCACTATCAGTGAGAACAATTGAACCCGTTAAACACAAAGAACATACAACAAGATGCAATGATACACACATTGAACAGAAGTGTACTAACCATACCAAACTTATATGCCCGAGTGCAACACCTCAAATACCTCAATATGCTCAACTCCCATACCAGTCTTTAATTGGAAATTGAAACTGGGGCTGGAACCAATGAAATTGTGTTAATTCACATATGAATATATATTAAATGAGATGCGATATTTTAATGGTAGAGCTGATTACTGAAGGATGGGGTATTATTAAGGTTCAGTTGCCGTAAGTAACCAACCATGGTGATAGCAAATTCTCATTTGAAATTTCAGTAGCTCAGTCCATACAGTAGAAAAAAAAACATTCCTACAATGAGATCTAAATTTTGATAACATGTGACCTAAAACATATCCTTGCACCCCTGTAGTAGTTGTCTCACCCCTCCTAACCATTTACCATATGTCGGGAGAGGGGAAATTGGAAATGTATTTATCCCCAATGACGTAAAATCAACCCATCCCCGAAGATTCTCCCGGAACGTCGTAACCAAAATCTAGGTGCCCAAATTACGATATAATATCATAACACGACTTCAAATCCATTAAGCATTTTTTGGCACCACCATATTTGGTTTTACGTATCGTCGTATTTGGGGGGAAAGTCCTTTATGTCATATTTATGAGACACCGAAGTATTTTTATACGTTCGTCACAACTTAGTGAGTTAAAAACCACAACAACACTGATCCACATGCTATCCTATCCTACGGACTCAAATATCTCTTGTTCCTAAGCAAAATTAACAGGGGTCTCAAAAGACTTTTTGTGCATTAGGGATGCAAGGAAACTTTTTAGAAGCATAGTTCCTTCAAATCGATTGGTTTTTCGCATAATTATTGCAGAAACATCGGCCGATCAGACAATGGAACACTGGGGACAATGCAACACTGGTAACATATCGCTGTGACGCACGGATGTTTATATGCGTGTGCTTGCGCTCAAACAGTGAACGCCACGCGCGTGCTTACGCATCAACCACGGCGCGCTGTTTGTGAGAGAACGTTCGGACGGGCTTGGCTTATTCCATAAGACCAACGCGTTCTCCTCTTGGTTAATATTCCAGCTCTATAGTTATACTAACTGTTCCCCCTTCTCAGAGCCATCTGTATTGCACCCAAATCAGCTACAGGACACCAGCACTCGGCAATCAGACACTTCCTGAGTACATCCAGTTTAAAGAGATTCAAAGTGTGGTAGATGGCTTTTCAAGCTTGTTATTTGAATGAACCACACGTGGAGGTCTCTAGCTGCTGAGGACAACTTGCGCTCGCGAAGTTCCTCAGTTTGATGAAGACCTGGAAGAGCCAACATAGGGAAGGGTTTATTTATTTAGTTAAACAAAGTTTAAATCCGGTGTTGTGTCCCCGGTCACGGGGGTGGCCAGATACCCGACACCTCACACTCAGTAATACTCTGTGTGAGGATTTATTGGAGCAATAAGGTAATTGACCAGAAATGCCCTTCCTGAACCTTTGGGCAACATGCCCACCATACAAGCAGCATGTGCGGAATGGCTGCCATTAGCTCTCCATTAGCTGACCCCTTGTAGGTAGATCTTCTTTTTCATTCTACCCAGGGTAACCAGCTACCCTCATCACAATTTCCTTAGAAAATCATCGGGTGACGGTTTAGCCGCGCGACAACTCGGCCCTGGGACAGTGGTTACAGGATACCAGTAGCAGGCCCTTAAAAGACGCCTGACCTGACATGTTAATTATTTTTCAGGTCCATATCTTCTGTGGTGTTTGTGTGGGGGGGGGGGTGGGGGGGGGGGGGGGGGTGGGGGGGGGGGGGGTATTTCACACAATTAAAGTGTATGCCTTTGGCTGTTCCATTAGGAAATCTAGTCTCCCCTGCGCTAGATTTATTAGAGTCTTCTCCTGAAAGGGAATGGATTTTAGTTAAGTTACGCCAAGGGCTATTCCCATTTTGAATATCCTAACCTCCCTCTGTAGAAATCTTCAATCTCCACAGGCATGTGGTAAATGGGAATAACCCAGCTAGAAAGGCAAACCAATAAAATTAAAAAAATACACGTCGCGGTTCTAGAACCGCTAAAAATCCCCCTGGCGGGGAGCTGTTTACCAATTTTTTAAATAATCAGCTGCACCCCATTTAAACTCGTGCAACCCACCTTTAACACAACAAGCCCCCTTAAGCCCATACCACACCCCCCCTTAAACAGGACAACCCCTTTAACCGCCAACCCCCCTTAAACCCCAACAATCCCCCTTAAGCCCTTAAACCCGGACAACACCCTTAAACCCGGACAACCCATGTTGCATTATTCCCCACCCCTCCACCAAGTTCATCATCAAACGGACTTATGGATCTTCAGATAGTTTTGTTCACAAACTTTTTGGGTAAACATACCCAAATTACCTCCTTAATTATGCAAATTAGGTACCAATTAGCATAATGCCACTCTCATAATCTAATCAGATGAAGGGCATGACAGTCCGATCCCACCCGCCACGTTACATCACCATAAACCTTCATGGGTCTCTTTTTGGGTAAAAGTACCCCAAATTAATCATTAATTATGCCAATTAGGGACTAACTGTAATTTCACGGTTCTCAGTAGTTTCGCCTCGCTATATTCAACGAATACAAGCTGTGGGGCCCGCCCATGACCTACCCTGGCCCGTGACCTTTGAGCTCATCAACATATGAGGATCGCATGTGCACCTATGACAAAGTTTGTTTGGTTCCAATGGAACGTGAAAGTTTTCATTAGATCAATTTACATTTTTGAGCCCATTTTTCAACTTGACCTCACATGACTTTGACCTTTCAACAGTGACCCTTGACCTCATCACTATGAGGATTTCATTGTGCATTTCCTATGACAGAAGTTTGGTTCCATGAAGTTAAACTTTTCAATTGAGGTCAAATTAAAAAAAAAGTAACAATTTTTGACCACCAATCCACCACAACACATACACACACATACACACGCACAAAAGGATTGCTAAGGTCTGCCAGCTATAGGGTGGCGGCCCACAATTAGGCATCTGCCCCGCCCAGAATCTAATCAGATGAAGGGAATGGCAGTCCGATACCACCCCAGTTACATCACCATAACCTTATGGGTCTCAGGTTATCGCGTTCCACAAGATTGTGTTGGACGCCGGCCGCCCGCCGCCTAACTGCATCTCATAAAATCCAGCCCCCTTCTCTTTTCAAGCCAGGGGATACAAAATTGTTATTTTCTACGATTCTCCATTCGTTCGACAAAGCTGTTGCAGCTTTTGGAAAAGGATTGAAATCTTTTACGGCCCTGAAATTCGTATTGTCGGAGTCTGCGAGAACCTAGTCAGGTTCTCTCAAAAGGACCGTTGCGAGAAACCTTGAGAACTTCAAGTTCTCTGCTTTTAGGTTTCATTAGACGGATTTTGCGAGAACCTAACACACCATTCTTTCAATATATTGAAATAAGAAATGGGCGCGTACTAGTCTTAAATAACACTAAAAGGAACTCACTCCGCGATAACCCCTGGATAGATTTTATTTAATACTTTTCTAATTTTTCAAAAATTATTGATTTTTTTTTTTTTTTTTTTTTAATATTATATTTTTTTTCCTAAAATATGCATATTGTTTTGCTAAAATTATTATGAAAATTGCTTGAAATGACATTACTTACCATGAATCAAGGGTTTTTTGTAATGTTTTTTTTTTCTAGCACCAGAGGAGTGAAGGGGAGTGGGTTCGCGCAAAAAAATTGCGAATTTTTGGGTCTATCACGATTTGTTGGTCCATCGGCGAATTTTCATCACGATTTTGTAAAAAAACCCTTTTTAATATTAATTTGCCAATAACAAACACAACTGATTAGTAAATCATTACTTATTATGCAAACGTCGGCAAAAATTAATGACTCCATCACCACGCTTCCATAAGTCAAAATCTTTTTTCCAAATGTTATTTATAAATCCTAGCGTAGAACCCTACCTCTACCATTGATTCGTTGAACACTGATGACCCAACCTATTTTCCATGTGAAGCGTCATGATATGGGTGCGCTTCGGTGCATTAAAAAATAATATTGGACCATGCTATCCACGCTATCAACCGCTCGGTATTGGTCTTGTTCATAATTGGTTTACCCATGGGATAATCTCTTCGAATTAAAACAAATTCGGACTTTGCCGCGGTAGGAATGCGGAAGATATGAAATAACAACTTCCAGACCTGGACACTTATTCAGGAGGTCAAGAGTGGAAAACCCGTCACGTCATCCGGGGCCGGGGATTCCCCATGCCCACTGGGATTCCCACGTGCGAAGTAAATATTCTCGGTTATGTACATACTGCAACGGCCTCAGCCCCGGGAGTGCCATCTACAATCTTGATTCAAATATTTTAATTCAGAATAAGAAGGGAAAAATAACAGGTGAATGATGTGCTCTTGACCTTTTTTCAGGCCGAGAAAAGAGTAAGAATAGGATGTATTTTTGGAAGTTTGAGCAATGTTTTTTTGCAAAGACTTCTTCTGTTCCTGGTTGACTAGCAGGCAACATTACGAAACACATTTCGCGATTTTGACCTTTTAAATAGTGGGATTTTCGCGTGGCAGTTTTCAAAATATGGGCCTCGCATTTTGGGCCGTTTTTACATCACGCAAAATACTCTGTGCCTATTTTTATCGTTTGATCATTGTTGATTGGCACAAATTTTTGCGCGAACCCTTTTTGGTTCTCGCAAGTAATTATTGGTCGAACCTTCAGGCGAACCGGTTCGCGTCAAATTTCCGGCCCTGTTTTATTAGAATGGGAATACAATGGAGTCGACATAGTCCCTCTGTTTTCAGATTTTTTTCCCAAAATAATAAAATCATTGCTTTGATGGCCTTTCTGCCACACTATGAGCCATTTCACATACCACTTGCAAGGTCTTCACTTTCTTGTCATGACACCAATCCCTTTCTCTTCGTTCTGCTTTGTGCCCTCCGGGCATGGTACAAAGTAGCCAACTGGAACCTAGAAATATACACAACATAACAAATAAGTGAAGTAAATTTATTATTGCATTTTATAAAGGAAGCTAGGATATCATTACCTGATGGCTAAGGCAGATATAAGACTTGGACCTATTGCATTACTTGACATATATGAGGGGTGTTTCCATAAGGCAACACATCTGACCCCCCTTTTTTTTTGTTGTTTCTGACACCTTATGAATTCAGAACCTTAACAGAATAAACAGGTTATTCTGTGAAGGGTTTTCCGAATTCATTTCAATTCAATCAGATCTTCACAAATTTGGAAACATTGCTCACCCATGGACCTTTTAAGGTCATGCCTAGGGTGATTTTGTTCTTTTGTATTAAAGTCTGTGGTCCGATCGCTATAGCCTCCGCAGAAGCTCCAGATTTTACCGGGAAGTGGTCAACAATTTTAATTTTCACCCAAAGACAGCTATTTTTTTCTCATTTACTTCTTTAATCTTAGGGCCCAAAGGATGTTTTTTGGTTTTGGAAAATACCGAGCGAAAAAGGTGACCGAGGGGGGCCTTACTTTTTGTTCTACCAATAATTAATTTCATATTACTACTCTATGGGGCTTACAACAATCACATTTTTAGCTCTCACATCAACAACGGATTGAAAATATCAGTGTGAAACTTTACAGATGGGGTTTTGGGGTTAAGCCAATCTATCAAGATAAAACTTCATATCCTTAAATTGGGTGAACCCCTTCAACACTCCCTCTAAAAAATTCAATCAGCCAGCGTATAGCTATTTCCACGTGTCAGGTGGGCCATTGAGTGACCCTGGTGACCCTAGATGAATTATTCACAGACTTTTTACGGAATAAAGTATAGTACACATTTCCGTATCCATAAAGACTGCCCAATTCATCAGGGTCACCATTGACCCAGGTCACTGAAGTGGCCACCACTTGGGTCTCTTTTTGGCACAAGAAAGTTTGGCACGAAACTAAATATCACATATAAAGTCCAAGTTTGCCAAAGTCTATTGAATAAATACAAAACATCTGCAAGCCAAATGATTTTTGACTTGAACAAGGTTGGACACCAACCTAGTTTCCTTGAAACCTAGTTTCAAGGGAGTGTTCGAATTAGATATCAGTCACCAGAGACAGCAAATTGACATTTATTATATAAGAAAGTTTGAGAAAAGTTGTTCGGCAGGGCTTAAGGAAGCTCTAGAGTTTCCAGGCCTAAGGGAGCGGTCATTAATTATGCCAAGGTTGGGAAATGGAAGGATTTCAACTGTTTTTTTGAAGCCAACATTTTTGCGTTCCCCCTCGTATTACCGATTCAAAAAAAATATCAACACTAAAACCCCCCTTGATCAATAGCTGATTCTACCCCATTAAAAGTCATGTTACCCCGCATCCTCTGTGTTTTGAAAAATGTTCACGTTCCCCCTCTCTTACAAAATTGTTTCGGGTTCCCCCTCAAATCCTCCGTTCCCCCCCTGGTGTAAATAATCCCCCCCCCAAGCTTAATAAAGCAAACAAACCCCCGCCCCCAAAAAATTGCCGTCACCTAAAACACCTTCCGACTCAAAGTATTTTTACGAAAATTAGCAAAATAAAAACAAGAGCACCAATGGTGCTGAGACTCATACAGTAAAAGTGTTAAGTTGGAGTAAGATTGGTTGTATGTTGTTTGTGCTTTTGGGTTTCTGGTTAGATGTTTTTGTGCTCAAGTCCTTGTGATTCTACAATTAAGTGTTGGGTGCTGGAGGAAGGTCATTTAAAGATCTGGTTTTTTTAACTGTGAATTTCCTATGACTCTGTAGTGGTATGTAACCTTTGTTCTCATTTTTTATAGAGTGTTCTTTCATGGCTAATCACTGATGTTTACCCTACTTTGACCTTTGACGTTGAATGCCCTCTATGACCTTGTCAGGTATTAGTTTTATGGCTAACAATCAACCTCAATCTCCCAGTTTTATTGCTGACACTACTTGTTCCCCTGTCAACCTTGGTTGGGCATCGGGGCCTATAAATGCTTTGCATTTGGTTGTGTGTGTGCGTGTGTGGTGTGTGTGGTGTTCCCACCAATATCTCTGATCATGCGTGTGGGTGGCCATCTGTGCACTAGATGCCATCTAAGTGGGCATGGGCTGGGAGGTTAAAGTTGGGTCAGGTGACATAGGTCAAAGGGCAATATGGTCAAAATAGAGTCAAATTTGGTCCAGAATATGATATATAGTTATAAGCCTTGCAAGCATGATATCTTTTGATCTAACAAGTATGGGTGTCCATATTTGAACCATCGATGTCAACCAAGGAGATGGTGGATGAGTTCGAAGGGGCATGTGGCATGGGTCAAAGGTCAAATGTGGTCAAAAATGGGATGACATGGCTATAAGCCTGGTTGGCAATTGTGGCTGCGATGATGAACTTCGGTGGTGTGGTCAATCATTCGTGCCGAAAAATTTTAAGTCATTTGAAGGTGCATGTGGGTCAATCAATGTCAATGGGATATACTGCTATAACCCTGTGTCAAATTGTGGTAGATGATGAAGGTGGGGGTTGTTGGTGAACATTCAGTGCTGAAAATTTGAAGGCATTTCAAGGTCATGCGGGGTCATTCAAGGTTAAATGGGTTTAAACTACTATAGCCCTTGTCAATTGTGGTAGGACATGATGAAACTTGTGGTGTGGTCACCATTCTGTTGTGAAAAATTTGACGGTCATTTCAAGGTCATTTTGTGTCCATTCAAGTCAAAGCACTAAGTAGGTGGTAGGATGGTAAACTTAGTGGGGTGTGGTCAGCAGTCAGTGCCAAAAATTTGAGGTCATGCGGGGTCATCCAAGGTCAAATCACTATTATGTCAAGTAAAACTTTCTCTCTTACTGTGTAAACAAGGCGGTTCTCAACCACATGTCGCCTGTTTTGGGCTATTACATGTTGTTTAATTGACCTCAAAATTTCAGAACCAATGTTTACTAGCACCAAGTTTCTTGACCATACAACTATTGGTAGTGATTATTTGACTTTGTATGACACCACATGTCCTTGAATGACCTTCAAATTTGTCGGCAATGGCACTGAATGTGACCACTCCACCGATTCATGCCCAATCCTTCCCAAACGCAAGTTCAGGTCACAAAGGCCACATGAGGTCAAGAACATGAGGGATACTAACCCAAGGCCAATGTATTAATTGTTAATGAAATCGATTGACATATGTGATGCCACCAGCAGTGTTCAATCTGACCATTTTAAGGTCACACAAGGTCAAAAGGTCACATATGGCCACCGACCCGCGGGTGATCTGTGGGATTCTCCAAGCAATGTTATAATTCTGACCATTTTAAGGTCACACAAGGTCAACAAAGGTCATATGATCACCACATGCGGGAACACTATGCAAGGGCATTTTATCTAAGTTGCATAGAATCGTGTCAATGTGGATACACCAAGCGATTTTATACTTCTGACATTTTAAGGTCACACAGGTCAAAAGGTCATACTAGCGCTCACCAACATGTGGGACATTACCCAAGAGGCAATGCAACTAAGTAGTTATGAAACGTTTGATGTATGTGAATCTCGCCAGCAATTTTAATTTCTGGTCACACAATGTCACATGAGGTCCTCAACATTGGGACACTACCCAAGCTAATGTATCAAAGTGTCGTGAAAATCGATCGACATATGTGCATGAATACACCAAGCAATTTTTATAATTTTTATAATTCTGACATTTAGAATCCCACAAGGTCCCAACCTGTGGATATTACCCAAGGGCACTTTTATCAAGTGTCATGGAAATCAATGACTGTAAGATACAGTAATTTTCGTATATCTGACCATTTTTGGGAAGACTCTAAGGACTTCTATAATACTTTTGACTCCCCTCGTGAAACTGTAATCTGGGGGGGGTGGGGGGGGGGCATACAAGGACCATTACCTGCAAGTGACTAAATGTGTGCATGTAGGCCTAGGTGGAAAAGTGGCGACATGCCCACCTTTGGAATACAAACTTTCAGTATCCACACAATCAGTATTTTGGAACCCAAAATCAATATTCTTGCGAATTGTCAATTTTTGGCCGAAAGTTCACTTTTTACTCCTGTATGTAGAATGTCATTGCAGTGACAGGCTAATTTGGCGCACAAAGATGTTATTTTTTTTTAATGAATGACATTTAAATGAAAAAGTTCCTAACTTTAAGCTCATAACTTGAAAACTAAGCTACATATTTACAAATGAAACTGCATCGTGAGATAGAGCTCTTTAAAATACAGCTTTTCCAGACAAAATGGACAGAGCTCCGTCGTCTGACAGCCCCATTTAAGGAACTTTCCAGTCAGGTAACTAATCATATGGAGTTTTTTTTTTTTGTTAAACTATAACAGTCTAAACTTTCAAAGCTTGCAAACTTTAAAAACAAACGATATACTATACACAATACTGTTGGAGGTCTATACCTTTGGTCACCAATTGCAGTTAATAGTTAATCAAAATAGCTTCAGAGGACATGTTGCATACACAGTTAAATCGTTAAAATCAAAAAATATTGGATGAAGGTGAACCATCATCGAAAGTCGGGAGAAAACATGTCGGAAACTATTTTAACATACTTTAGAAAATGAAATCTTTCAAATCCCATGTCCTTTTATTCATTTTGGAAAAGATTGCCCTCTTTCCTTAACTTTACTGTTCTGTATTACTTATATTTTCTTCTCCTTTATACACTTTCTTTTTATTTTAGTAGTAATGCGACGAGTTTTCCGTATGTTTTGTCGGGGAAACTTACGTCCGTTTTTCGTATCATTTTCCCGTACAAAATACGAAAAATCCGTACTAGTGGGCATGTCTGCAGCGCGCAAGTGTGGATTTGGGGTTAACATTTTTACTACAGACGCCCGACACAAAGACTCGTACATCAGGCTTTATGGGTTAACAAAAAAATTTCATATTGAGTGTTCTTTAAATCAGGTAGCACTTAAGTTTTCCCTAAAACCATCATGATTTAATTGGCCCCGCGCGCGCGTTACTAAAAACATCGCGTTGCTCCTGCTTGCATGCTGATTTCCATTTCCCCCTTTTTTATTTGTTCATCATTTCCTCAAGAAAACATTTCGCTCTCTGACATCATCAAATGAAAACAATTCTAAGTAAAAAAACATTTCCGTCCTCATATTTGATGTAGTCTTGTCAGAAACAGGGAAAAAAAAAAAAAAAAAAAAAAAAATAATGGCAAAATTTACAATCAAATCACACGGTAGGCCCTATAGGCCTAAGTTTTTCAATTTTCCTATTCGACCGTTGATGTTTTAAGACGGACTGATCTACCGGGTTTCGTACTTTCCAATACGGATTAATTACGTCACGCAGAAGATTCATGTACAAGATTAATTACGTCATGCATGGAATTCCTGGTCGGAACCATCATTATCCGGATAGGAGATCGCATTCAACTAATTAAATTCTTCTGTTCGTATTTCCACCTCATCGTACGCTAACACTCTTAATGGTCATAACAGCGTGTGAGATCTTTCCGCTATTTCACATTTCTTATCAGAGCTCGGTGGAACTTAGTACAAATTCGTCCCCTCCCTTCCGCATATTTACTAAACTGTGGATGCGGTGGCCGTGGGCTTTGTGACACTTGCGAGCTAACCCTGGCCCATTTTCTAACCTCCCATAAGAGCTCTGATAACTTACAAAGGGGCCTATGACAGCGGGCATTTTCAGTTTGGTTAGTCGTTACTATATTCCGGGTGGAACTATGACTACCTGCAAACTTTCTGCCCCTTTGTAAAAAAACGGGGAAGCCCCGGTGAGTAACAGAATCCTACAAAACACCACGGCTTGAAGAGAATTTTACGCTATGTTGCGTCGTGATTTTTTTCTGATCCGTAGGCTACATGTATGCTGCATTGATTTTTATCAACAAAAGCATTTTTCTGTTTCCTCCTATATAGAAACATATGAAATTTGTGCGGACTTGCAGTATGCAGTAATACTCAATAATTTTTCCAAAGCCTGGTTCTATGGCCTTACGTTTGTCTATCCACGGGCCACAGGGCTGTTATGGTAATTAGATGTTTGGTCTATTGTAATCACTGTCCAAGCCTGGACAAGGATGGCCCAACATTGAGCACGGTTTTGGTGGTCATTGCCGTAACGCCTAAGGGCAGCCCATATTGATTATTATCACTAGGTCGTGTGATGTTGATCAACTTTTCAGGAATTAACTGAGCACAATTTGGTGATTTTTCCACCTCGCAACGACAACCCATTGAATGGAGGCCATATTTAGGCGATTGGATTTAAACTAAACCTTACCGAGGTCGCGCCAGGATTTATCGAGTACGTATTTCTTATTAAGGAGTCACATGATATTGTAACCGACTTCTCAACGCACTCTGGGGGCATCTATGTGGTATTCAACAAGAGTATACTGTCAAATTGCACCTGCAGTATTGAAAGATTACTACATTAGATAAAAGGGGTGTACGCTAGGGTTGTCCTGTTTTAAAAGATGACGCCAGAACAAAATATTAATCTTGCAAACCCAAAGTTTTGCGTAAAATAGCCCATAGTGGTTAAATACGTTTAATATAGTGCACGCATTGCTAGCACCTCGATCCGTGGACAAGTTTTATTCAACGCCTTTTGTGAACAGGAAGGTGTGGCTTTCCTCATGTCCTGTTGTCAATTAACATTGATTCCACCCCTTGTAACGTTCAATACCAAATCTGCAATCATGTTAGTACATTAACATTTAGTTGCGTTAAAATAAAACACTACATACGGGGTTAACTCAAAACACTTTAAAAAATGAGCATTTGACATTAAAAAAAAGCCATCGCGTATTTTACTCAAGGAGATACGTACTGACTTTGTCAACTAATGTCTTTGAAACTCAATTTGAGCACCGATTCTGTATTATCCTACACATTTTAACTCTCTTATCCACCACACACCAAAAAAAAACCCTTTGACCAATGGTTGCTGGCCGGGAGAGGTCCCAATTTCTCATAACACCTGCAACCTTGAGGCATCGCAGTCTGTCCTTTTATGATATTCAACTGCGTACCTCATTGTTTTGCAGATGGTCGCCCATGGGGCATGACAACAACGGAACAGTCGAAGACCTGCATTTTCGCAGGGCGACATCCCGAGGTCGATTTACTTCGAACACATCATTACAATAAAATGACAACTAAATCATTATAAACTTCAAATAAAACTAAAATACCTTATTAAACAATAAGCTTACAATAAAAAAAAACTAACCAATATCCACAAGTCCAAAAAGAAACTCTTTTACAAACGCAATCGCACTGGACCCGGCAATCCCATCCATGTCCCTCTGAATTAAATGGTATATTCTTCGCATTCGTAACCCCGACCTGTACAAACTCGAGGATGAAAAGAGGTGCAATCATGCACCCGGGATTGTGACGTCGGCATGCTAACAGCCTGAGGCCGAACCACATTATCAAATACAATAACCAATCGCCACAAACTCCACCCTCCGAATAAAATGAGCCCAACACTTTCACACAAATAAATTACATATCACACACCCTAATCGAGTTATAAAATAAAACAATACACTAACATTATCACAAAACATAGGCACACCCCCGAAATAAACCTTAATATAGCCCAGACGCCACTATAAATCACTTTAGCTCCCCTAACCCAACTGGTATACACCCTATATATGACTATTTATTGGACGATATTTTTTTTTACAAACACCTTTCTGCCACTTCTAACGGACGATGCACAAACATCCTTGAACGCATGGATTGTACTAAACGTATCCCACATACACAGTGCATCAGTGCCTGATCTGATTCTTTGCTCGTGTTGTATTTGACGTGTATTTTTATCTAGGTTTCGCTATTAAAAAATCTCGCTTTCGACGGCCGCGTTCGCTATTACAACAAACACATACGGGAGTATAGACTTGTATCTTGGGTACGGGGTTACAACAATGGACAAACACAAAAACAAACGGAAACTAAACACTTCTAGGCGATTGCTGACGAAATTCATTCAGCTTGAAGAGCCATCCCAACACTTGCACACGACAATTTTGAACAAATATGCTCAATCAAGGGCAACGGAGATAGGCCTAGACCTTTTTCGCCCGCTCTGCCGAATCGGTACGCTTAGATTAGATTCACCCCCCCCCCCCCTCATGAGCGAAAAAATCTGAGAACGACCCATGATTTCATTTACAAGTCAATTTTTTACGACACAAAGATGAAAAAAAATCAAAACCAGACAAAAACTACTAAAAGGATAAAGAATCTTTGCTATGTTCACTGAAAAAAAAAGCTTTACATCATAGTCATGTTGCATGATTTTGAGTAAAACAGTGTGAAGTCAATATTCAAAAAAAGGGGAAAAATCAACTGACGGCCCGACACTAATATTTTCCTCCATTATGGCCTGACCCGGTGAAGAAAAAAAAATGGAATGATAATATCCATATAGCTGTTTGACCCTGTGCAAATTTGTCTCTTTGCATTATAGAACAATTTTAAGCAGTGGGCCACAATTTGACAACTGATATAAGTAGGAACATGCAAGAGCTATTACCTCTTTACAAAAACGAGAAAATTCCACTGTGGGAATCCTTGCCATATAGGCCTACAAAGGTCATGATTTCTATGTTATAGCACCCTCTATAGTCCATTTCCCATAGAAGTGTGTAAATCTAGCTTTTGAAGAAAAATCATATTGCCTGCAAAGAAATTCGTAAAATTTGCACAGACGTAGTATTGGAATAACTATTCCCAAATCAGTTGTCAAAACTGTTGTCGACGTTGCTATTTTTTTGTTTTGCTTGGGTTTTGTCATAATAATGAGAATTTCAAACAGTTGTCCAATCCTCACCCTTCGCATATTCTCTTGAATCTGGTCTTGAGGTGACACCTTGGAAGAGATGATGAACCTGATGTAAACCTCATTTCCCTGGTATGTTAAAAAAAACCAAAGATTGGCTTCAATGGGCCTACTTGTTGAAAAATAAAAGCATTTTTAAAACTGTGAAAAATATAAGGCGCGGCATGCAGCCGCAGCACCACCACCAAGAAAATGAGCTTTATTCACACTGATATGATAATAACAAGGGATCTTACAGAGTGGGATCTTCTACTAGAGTGTCTATTTCAGCTTGACGTAAGAACACACGTTGCCACGGCAAGCCACGCCATAACATGGTCCCAAAAGGCTGGAATAACGCTCGCGTTTCTCACAACCAGCTTACAAAGCTGGAACAAAAGAAAGAAAGGAGATATGAAAACGCTAACAATAACTAAAGGTGTCAGGCTTACATTCCAATTATGGTATTTGCTAAAACATTGCAGTCTGTCAATGGTCCACCATACCTTTTTTTTTGGGGGGGGGGGGTTTTCTAGGAATGGAAATCAGAATGTAACTTTGGTAAATTCAGCAGTTTAAGATCTGGTCCAATTGAACTCATTCATTAGGAATCTGCACAACCCATTGATCAGCTAACCTTCAAATTCTTTTTTCAAATTCATTTAAAAAATTACTTTGTGGAGAATATGAAATTTAAAATGAACAGTGTTTTTGTTTAAACCCTTACTCAATTGGCCCAACACCACCTCTGACACGAGAAAAGCCCTGTTTACCCAGATATTTAGTCTCTTACCAAGCTTCACAGTCTGGCAACGTGGTGTGGGTGTATCTTGGCCAAAACCAACCTCTGACATGAGAAAAACCCTGTTTGAACCCAGATATTGTCCTCTTACCCAAGCTTCAAAGTCTGCAACCAGTGGTTGCAGGTATCTTTGCCAAACCAACCTCTTCCATGAGAAAAAAGCCTGTTTAACAAAAAAACATTAACGCATATATTAAGTCTCTTACCCAAGCTTCAAAAAGTCTGACAGTGTGTGTGGTGTATCTTTGCCAACACCAACCTCTGACATTAGAAAAAGCCCTGTTTAACCCAGATATTAGTCTCTTACCCAAGCTTCAAAGCCTGCACAGTGGTTTGTGGTGTATCGTCTCCTAGCAACATCTGTGACTCATCATCTCTTACCTCATCATGTACTTGGTGGTATTTGGACTCTGCCTGAAATGTGACCATTGATGAGAAGGACATGGTAAGATAAGCACGTTCAGAGGTCACAAAATTCTAAGGGTTTGAACTCCGGAGGTGAAAATTAAATCCAATTATTCTACTGGACCCTCGATAAACCTTTGGAGTTTGTAACTCTAAATGCATCCACCACACAGTCAAAAACCCCGATCAACACTGAAGACTATTGAAACTCTGGAGTTTCAGCCTTCGTGTGGACACGACAATTGAAAATAGGAATTTAGAGAAGGATGGGGTTAAAGGCACTATCGGTGATTTGCTAAATCAGAAAATCGAAAAATCATCAAAAATCAGATTTTTGCATGCCTGTAACAAGTATAAGTATCATAACATACCCTACAAGTGATAGGCCCAAAAGCAGCCTAATAAGGATGAAATCGGATATTTTAGTCATTACTGTCCGAACGGACACTTACTACAACACGTAATTGAATGGGGATTCATATCTTTGAATACTGTTGTTTTCTTAGTTTTCTATCAATTTTTCAGTTGGAAAAAATAGCTTATGAGAATTTTACAGACGTATGCTTCACTTTTAAGCTATTCCTACAAATTTCAAATATTTCAACTCTTTCGAGTGGATCACTGATAGTGTCTTTAATGAAGCAGGTTTGATCTAATCACAAATTCCATAAAGTAACAGCACTATGGAATAACAGCCAATATTGTATAAATTTATTACATGCAATAGAATATCAGAAAAAAAATTGAATATCACAAGTGGCTCTTGACATAGCTGCCTTTAGAACCACTGCAAGAGCCACTGATCAAGGAAAGACAAATTGAGAGTTATCCTAATATCTGGCAGCACACATATGTATCACATGGCAGCTATTGCACTTATGACCTTCTTGCACTCACATGACATTCGTTAATAACAATTTAGGGATAGATGTCCATTACTTAACAGAAGGCATAAAGACAATTATATACTTCATTAATATATTCTTGTTTATTGATTGGTTGAAAGTGTGTCACATATTAACAAAAAATTATCATTGAGGATGTGTCGAAAAATACTATTCACGTCCGTAAATAGTACCTTTAAGCCATATATATTCTTTTCCCGTGTAACGAACGTCGCAGTTCGTAGATCACAAATAGTGATGACAATTGATATGTACACGCTACAGAGACTATTTTCTACCCACATTCACCATATGGCAGACACCCAGAAACGATTTAATGCGATCGTAATATGTAGGATGTCAACCCTATGTATTTTTCCCTGGCCTTTCGCAGACGACATATCAACATCCGAGGTCAACTCAACGAAATCATAATCAGATGAACGAGTGATTTCCCGAGTAAAACACCGCGTTTTATAAGCTGTATGATGATGACGACGATCAACAGTACTTCAAGTTCAAGGGACAATACAAATAGCAGATCAAGTATAGCCTCGCCCTTGTGTTTTCAACGAGGCAGTGTGAGTGTACGTGCATGATTAAACTTGCCGGCGATGTTCAGTTCTGACGTATGACACACTGCACACTGCCAGTAGTAGTACCAGCTCGATAACCCAGGTCAGGTTTAGTTCAGGAATTAGTTTCCCAGGAATTAGTTCAGGAATTTGACTCACTTTGAGTCATGACTGTTTGCATTAGCCATTTTCGGAAGAACAAAAATGTTTGGAATATTTTGACTTTTTTAAAAAAAAATTTGAAGATTAAATTAAATAAATTGAAAAAAAATTAGAAGTGTAGGCCTACATGAAATGTTAATGGACACAGAAAAATAGCTCAAGAAAAGATGTGGTAAGCCTAGGCCTAGGCTATGGGCAGTTTTCTAATTTTATTAAATTTTCTTTCAACCAATCAAGAAACCAATGAATATTCAGGACAGTATAAAAACAAATATATACTGCCTAAATTCGAGGCTCTGGATTAAAACAGGGCCCTTATTGACATCAATGAGTAACTAATTGATGTCACCGAGAGAACATAAACGACATATAGGACAAAAATAGGAGATACCTGGGATGGCTAGGATCAAGCCCCATAGTTTTAACCAGAGCCTCTCATGGCAGTATATATTTTTTGTATATTTATACTTCGCTTCAAATAGATTCTTGTTCATCGATTGGTTAAAAGTGGACCAAATGATCAAATATACATAACTTCTGCAGAAAAAGACTATTTACGGCTCTCAAGAACTATTTACGGCTCCAAGAACTATTTATGGCTTCCAAAAAAGACTATTTAACGGCCTTCATTTTTATCCACAATGTCAGCCCTGTGCAGCATGATCATCAAAACAAAATTGTCAACGAGGATACACACGAAAATGTCAGTTAGTGACGTACGGCTACAATCACCTAGATTCCATCTGTTAAGAAATGACAATGAAAGTGTGAACACTGAAAAGCAGATTAAGAACAGCCTGTCCATGTTTGATGGGTTTAGTCTGTAAGTAAGGTAACGACAACACTGCAATATTCACACTGCCGCTGGGTCATGTTGTAGGCTAGTCAGTACAACAGAGTCATACTAAAATTTCGGGCTTGTCAGACGAGTCATTATCCATGCTTTGGCATTTCACATTTACGAATCACCCTCTTTCTAGTATAACAACATTACCACATAAGATCAAATCGTGTAGCACGAATCCCGACAAGAATATCTCCAAAATTCCTGAAAAATTTATTTCATCGAAAACAGAATTGCAGGAGATAAATAACAAGGACAAGTAGGTGCATGATAAATACTGCGGCGCGCCATTAGGTGGTTATTTTTCTTAGTTTAATTGCTTCCGACCAGCACTTGTTGAACAAGTCCATTAGTCTATACCCTTTATACAGTGCTTGATTGCTAACCGCTTTTCATGCATTTTTGCCTTTACGTCGGTCGCCCCCTCCATGTCAAAAAAACGACGTGAAGGTTCCCTGTACTAAGGCTATGCTATCTCAATTTTACCTACCCCAGACTGAGGTACCCTCATTGTTTTATAAAATCTTTTAACCAATCAATGAACAATGAAATATTAAATGAGCTTATATAAAACAAATATATACTGCCTTTATTCGAGCCTCCTGTTCAAACTATGGTCCCTCGGTGACTGCAATATGCATTTTGCTTCGGGGCTGTGCCCCTCAGCAAAATAGCACTATTGCAGACACCTCGGGTCCATAGTTTAACAAGCAGCCCTCTAATGGCGTATATATTTGAATATTATTCCTGTTTACTAATTTTTTTGAAAAGGTGCCCCAGGATATGGGCCTAGCTTATAATTACCTCATCAAAGAAGTTTTGCGTCTTGCGGAGGATGTGCCTGTTGCTTGAGTTCCGTCAGCTCCAGGAAGTTTCTCTTAGAGCTCCGTGGTTTGTGTTCACTTCTTTATCTCATTCTCAAGCTTCTCAAAAGTAGACTGAAATAAAAAAAAAAATACTGAGATTAATATACTAAAACTGGGTAAATGAAACTCTGAAGTGAAAAGATTTGACAGCAACCGAGTTGAATCAAAACCTGTGAGTGAAACTTAAAGTCATTATTTGCCTGTTTGCATTGTGCCAAAGTTCATTGAGACCTATTCCAAATTATAAGTAAATCTTACCTATTGTAAGCTGAGCAAAGAAGCCAAGGAAACAACAAAGGCTGGTATTCTAAAAAAGAGTCTAACTTTAGATCTGGGTTTAAACCAGGGTTAGTCCTACAAAAGTGGACCTTTTTTCCTTTCAACATACCAGTACTCTGAAAGTTGAAAATTACAGGTGAGAACATTTCTCATGGATGGCCATTCCAGCCCATGAGGAATTTTCTCAGCCGTTACAGCAAACTTTTAGAGTATGTTGAAAGGAAAAAAAGGTCCATTCTTGTAGGACTAACCCTGGTTTAAACCCAGGTCTAAAGTTAGACTCCCTTTCAGAATACAAGCCTATGGGTTTTCTATCGTAGATTGTTTGAAGTTGCATGCATTAAACTACATAAAATGTGACAATTATGATGAAACTGAAACATATGGTTAATTTAATGCACATAAAGAATGGAATAAATATGAAAATTGAATATTGCTATTTGGTTTAAACAAGTAAATGAAACTAATCATATGCCAAGCAAACTATATAATTCTGTAATTTAACCGAGGACTTGCAGAGATTTGCATTTACATATTCCACAGTATACAAATACTACATGGTTAGAGGGAAATCAGAGGGTGTTTTGAATCAATCCCATGATGCATAGCAATGTGCCTATACCGTACTGTACTAAACACATGTCAGTACTTAGGGGTAAAAAGTGTTCCAAAAGTTAAAGAACCACAAGACATTTCATAATCATGCAAAAAATTCCCTAAGTACTAACGTTTTGTGGGCTAAAATGAGTGTTAAAGTCAGGGTTTTTATGTGTTAATATAGGTTTTCTGTGATCACATGACCCTATTGAGGTGAAAATTCCAAAACTGGTGTCCTTGTGGGATTGACTAAACAACCCTCGGGAGGGAAATAAGGGCACACTATTTTTCCTGGGTCTGGCTCTGGGCCTATCACTCTTGACCCGAAGGGTTGAGGGGTAGAGTTGTGCCCCTATTTCCTGATACAAACCTGTAGTTTTTTTTGTTATTACACCTTACTGTTACTCTGGGACGAGTTTGTAGGGAAATATCCAATCTATTTCCCTAGGACATAGCACGCGTAATAGAATCAGCCAATGAATAGTAAACAATTTTTTGTTCATGATATTCATGAGGTGTATAATGACATGTTTTGAGACTTGATACTTCAACAGAGTCCATGTGTCCTCTAACCCTACCTATCAAATGGAAAACCAACCGACTGAACACGGCACGAAATGAATTAAAGCTTAGCTACAAGGGTGGAGTAACTCTACACGAAGATGGGATGGAATCATTAGTCTGCATTGTTTCCGATGGGTGAAAGTAATATTTGAAGGATACATGCTGCATATTCCGCAAGATTTCACATGACTCTAAAGTGTAAATCTTACTTAGTCTTTCGGTCGCTTTCATGCCAAAAACTTTGAGGCATTTGAGATGCAAAATTGGTTGAGACACCATTCATATGGTGTATGTGTCGATCATACACAAAGGAACAACAATTTAACCTGTTTTAAAATGAGGCCATTTCTTTAGGGAGTTTCCATAACCTGAACCCAATCTGACACAATTTTCTGACACACTGATGAAATCCGAAACCCTTAAGGGGTTTAAACATGTTTATTCCGTGAAGGGTACTGCAATTCATAAGTGTGTCAAAAAAAAGGTGTCAGATGAGTCAGGTTACGGAAACTCCCATTTATTTATTTGTACACACAGCCCACCGTATAAATGGACCCTAATTATGCCGAAATGACTCTCACGCCCACACGGGCCCAAACCTTGCACCAAATGGAAACATCACTGTCTATTGCACAGTGTTGCACTTACGACATTCTTTATCAGTTTATGAGTAAAGAGGCCTCCTATTTGGTACTGAACAAAGTGTAGCAGTGGGAATTTTGGTTCACATTGGCTAATCTGTAGACATCCTCTAGGTCTATCATCTCTCTGGGAGCCGGTGCTTCAGGATTTCCTCCTGTCTCCAAGATGGGAATGTTACAATGGTGAATCTCCTTTCCAAGAAACCTGCATATAATAAAAATCAAAGAATATTAGAAATAAATAGCTTGTAAGATGAGTCATGAAAGTACTTGCAACCGAGCGCTCCACATGGCAAAATTGCGCCAACTGACCAACATGTACATCGCGTACATGTATAACCCGAGGGTGTGCCCACTGCTGCATGTACATTGACCCTGGTACTGCATCACATATTGCTCCATTTCATAGCATTTTAACGAAAGAAACACTTTCCAGATTCGATTCAGCATAATATAGGGTGCTTGCACATCAGTAGATTAACTTGACCGACCCTGCCTTCCAGAACAACCCCTGCACTGAGGCATACATGCAGAAAATACAAAAGGTGTCCTTTTGGTGTTACAAAACAAACATAGGGACAGCGTTCCAAATAGCTTGTCCCAATTTTGTGGTCAACGAATAAGTTTAGAGCATATAATGACCCTAAGTAACCCCTGAATGACCTTGACCAGACATCATACAGATAATAATAAGGTTTCCTTTTGGTGTTTACAAACAAAAAATAGGGACAGCGGTCCATATAGGTCGGCCAATTATGTGGTCAAAAAATAGTGTTAGAGCATATAATGACCCTAAGTGATCCCCTTAATGACCTTTGACCCTCATCGTTAAGGGCAGTGTCACCCCGCAACTCTTGAATCTATTCGATTTTGAGATTTTACACGTTTTGTATAGTTTGGGTTTACTCAATCCTCTCAATAAAAAAATACATGCATATTGCCTTTTTTCCCAATTCTACCACTTTAAAAGTCGTTTATTTTGAATTGTTTTTCAACAGAAATTGGTCCCCCGAGAAATTAATGCAACTCGAGCGCGTAATTACGCACTGCTAACTTAAAACGCGTAATACGCAGTACTCGGCACGTATCGATACCCACATCCGATCTTGTCCTATACCATCTGGTTTGGCGCGAAAATTAAAGTACTATTGCCGTGGTGACACTACAGTTATTTCATCGTCTACAGACTACACTAATGCCTAATACAATGGAAGGAAAAAAAAACGCTTTAAAGGATGCGATGTCACAACTTGGGTAAGCTTGAACTTACAATTCTATTGATAGAATAACACTTTAATTTAGATCGAAAATTTGCGGTTTGCGAAAACACGTATTGTTCCAGATTCTTACCTTGACCAATGTGCAATAGTGTGTAAATGAAGACGTGCGAGTCATGGAACTATGAAGCCGTGACAGGCTCAGCAGCGAGACTGATTAGACACCTTTTTAGTTTATTAAATTAAACTCCGATGTCATCCTTGTGGAATCGAAATGTTAATATTTTTTCCTTCATTTTGCCAATGAGCACGCATCATAATCACCCGGCAGTAATTGCAAATGGTTTGACTTCGATGACTGAGCTCGAATGAATTGGTTCCGAATTCGCCGGTCATGCGATTGAAATGTCACGTCCCAGGAAATAATTTTCTCTTTATCATGTTTGGTTTTCAGCGATGTATGTTGCCGTTGTATCTGCTTATTTAGATGTAAAGCTGACGACCACTAATGGTAATTTCATGCATGATATATTAGAAAGATTTCATGATACTTGCTAGTGAATGTGACACTGACAGTCACAGTGTGACTTTTAACTGTTATTTTTAATAAATGATGATTTGTAAACTTGTTAAGTTAAAGTTGTAACTTGTGACATTGTGTGGTCACAATGACTATCAAAGTATCATCGATAATCAGGAATCTAAATCAATGCATGTAAATGTGCTATGTACTGTGACTCGTGTTACTTGAGGGTCGCAAAATTCGCTTGACCCTACTTTGAAGAACTAAACCAGCATGTAGTGGCAGGGCCTTCAAATTGAAACTTGTTCCAGACAAAAATCAAATGACTTGCTATGAATGAGCTTTTAGGTGTTCCAAGCATTGGCATATTGTAAGAATTTAGTTTCTGCCACGGCTACGAATTCGGCACCGTTACGGAAGAAACGCAAGTTTAGGTGCCGAATTTGAAGTGGTGGCATAATACTAAAATTCATCCGCAATATTTGTGGCAGGCCCGCCCCCCCAACCCCCACAGTTTTATTATTCGGCTTCTCACTGAATAAATTTGATAATTTTAACGGAAATGTCCTGTTACCGTAAAATTCCCACGTTACCGCGTTTAGCCAATTTTGAAAAATTAAAATCCTACTATCAAGATGTGCATATAGTGGTTTATGGTGTTTTAATTTTGTTGGTACATGTTTGAAACAAACGAAATTGAAATTCAAGAAATGGTCATATAAACATTTTCTTTCTGATTTCCACACACTAACAAACTGTGACCTGTGATGAGAACAACACCTTTTATAATTATATCCATTATTGTGAGACAGGAAATTAAATGTGTGTGACATAAAAAGTCGATACTACTTCACGTAAATCAAGGGGAAGTCCCGAAAACGCTCGGAACACGCACCTTTAAAGGGAAATTCAAACATCCTTTAGGGAGGTCGCCAGCATTTTTTTTACTTGGAATTGTTTTGCATGTACATTGCCAACTATAATGTCTCAGGCAATTTAAACCTGAAATTGAGAAATACTTCTGAAACTGAGTGCCAGATTTAGTTGGAAGTTTCAAGTGCAGTTGGTGAAATTCGTTCTTTGCACAGTTGATCATTTGCAGGTAGTGTCTCGAACTGGCATTGGAATAAACGAGGGTGTTGCTCTTGCAAGGTTAATGGGCAGGGCTAGAATTCAGTGAGAATCCGAGAATCTTGCAAAGATTCTCGTAAACAGATTTGCGTGAATCAATGTTGATTCTCGTAAACTTTAGAACTTAACACAGTAGCGAATTAGATGATTCCTGCAAAATTTGTTTTTGTGAATCAAGACTGATTCTCGCACACAGTGGCGAAATTCTACCCCTGAATGGGTTTGTAGAGAGAATCTAATTGTTGCATAAATGCTCCCATTCATATTATTTCCAGTTCGAGGACATGAAAAAAACATTCCAAGAGTTCATATCCAGCCTTGGTTGATGAGAATGAGGCACTTAAGATTAAATTTATCACAACTTTTACACCTAAAAAAAAATACAGTGTTTGAGTTCTTTCCGTACTTTGTATTCTTTCCTTTATACGTAGATACTCGATAGAACAATTTGATGCAAAAATCTTGCCGAAAATCAAAGAGTTGCAGAGGAAGAAGAAGGGTGACAGGCAAATCAGATATTATCTGTACTGCATATGGGCACATGAATTAAAGGTAGTTAATTTATTTTGTTTATAAAGGTGGATCATCAATAGGTCAAATATTAAAATTTTTCCTCATTTGAATAAAAGAGCATCACTTATTAAAATTTTGAAGTTTGGTTTACATTATTGATGTTACAGGCAAACAATGTGTGGAAATGTCCCATATGCTCATAGAAAATTACAAAATATTTAGTAGTTGATGTCTGTTGTTGTAAAAAAGGGTTAACATTTGCCTCTAATATCCGCATACTTCGATGGATTTAAACCAAACTTGAATCATAGATGCAACATGGGATCCCTCATTTGCTGATGAGGTCAAAGGTCATGCGAGATCAAGTTGTAAGATAGGCTGAAAATGTAAAATTGACTTCAATTGAAAAGTTAAAATTCAATTGGAACCAAACTTAACTTTTTACTTAAGACATAGGTGCAGCATTGGATCCCTCATTAGTTGATGCAGTCAAATGTCACATGTCAAGGTAAAAGGTCATGTGAGGCCTATCATTACAAACAGCGACGGCAGGTGACACATGCGGTCCGAGGACCGATGTATTGTTTTATCTTCTCTTTCTCAGCGCTTTGTATCCTTTTGGTCAAAAGGTGCTTTACAAATGTCAGTGTATGTATGTAAGGGAACATAATTTGAGCACAATTTTTACCGGAGTTACGAGAAAAATATAAGCTTTCTTGTGATAATCAAATTCTTCCATTAATGGGGAAAAGTGGGATTTTAAAAACACAATCAGGTCATATATCTTTGATTATGTTGTCTGCATGAGGATGTGTGTATGTACTTTCCAGAGATACCATGTGGGGGTATTTGCAAGTACAGAGTTGCATTGTAGGCATATTTTGCATAGTGGGGGTAACCGGGTTGAAAAAATATAAATTTCCCGGGAAGATAGTTACATTTCTCACAGATTTCCCACTATATCTTATGTATAAATTTCCCTCCAAATTGCCAAATTTCTCTTCAAATGGCCACATCCTGGGAAGGAGCTTCCCAAATTCCCACTTTTTTGAGCCATAGGTAATGTAACCCCACTGTGTAGTGTTTTAAAACTGTCTAAAATGTCATTGTGAGCTTAAAGGTGCTTGTTCTGATTTATGTCTATTGTGTTCTCTACATGATGTGAGAGCCTAGCACTTGCACGTACGCCCTATCAAGTACCGTGGGAAACAAGCTTGCGGTTTTGACGGTAGAAGAAATAATGCATGTTGCAAAGTCCTATTCAATACTATGCTAATATTGATGGTTAACCACTAAAACGGCATTTTTTTGTTTATATCTTGAGAATGAAATGGAGTTGAGGGCTGAAATTTCAGGACGACAATGCGAAAAATACTGCCTTTCATCTGATATCAAAATCGATACTACTTCCGGGTAAATCGGGGGTCCTAAAGACGATCGGAACAAGCACCTTTAAAAAAATATGAAAGAAAAATACCCCTCTAAAAATAAGTTTCTGTATGTTACTGTGTGTTGTGTTTTGGGGTGAACATACCCCCCACAGAGACACGCACTGTGACGCACACTATTTCAATGGTACACATGCACATAATGCATTGCTATACTAAAAGCCACATTCCCCACAATGCATTGCAACTTCAACTTTTTTTTATATCTTTTATTTTTCCATAACAAATCATGTTACACAAAAGCAAATTACATAAACAAAATTTATTTTGGAGTTGACCAAAAGGCCAATAAGACCAGTTGGGGCCAACCCCGTATTGCTATACGAAAATTAGACCCCCACAATGCACAACCAAAAATATGCCCACAATAGAGCGGTTGTCGGTATGTGTATGTGCGTGGGGGGGTTGGGTAATTGGAACTCTGTATTTGTGTATACTATTCTGATGTTGAAAATGAGCACCATGTTTCTTAAATACTCCTGTACATTTCCATAATGGCAATATTTGAAGGGGAAGAATGACTCATATCATTGTCATTATTTTTATATGTTCATCTAAAAGTTTTCTGTCTCTATTTACCCTGCAGAGAGCACGCATCGGCCGCCCAGGTCAAGCCTACTCATACCCGCCACTGATACTCGCCTATCTGAGGGCAATAGTGCCTAGGGACATTGTGGGCGAGATTCGCCATGACAGCATGAGGGTGGAGCGGGGGGGGTTTTTTTGTCAATCTTTTATTAATTTTAGTTGTGCAACTTATGTTAGGCAAAAAATTAATATGGGATCAGCATCTTCAAAGTCATCAATTTATCTTGTGTTCGAAGTAATTTGAAATTATGACCGAAATATGACCTTCTATAGCCCACCTCTATTCTCATGTATGTTTTTAATTTCCTCTACTTTTTGAGACTGTAAGAAGTCATGAAAATTATATAGTCTCAATCTGCAATTGTAAATAAATTCATGTTTATTAAATTGGGCAAACCAAAGTGCATTCTGAGCAACATGAGTAAACATTAATTACTTTTAAAAAAATAATGAAGCAGAGAGCCATATATAAAAAAATAGATAAAATTCATTAAGTACAAAATTTATAAAACCAAAACCAAACACACCTATTCCTACACATGCTTATTATGCAGCAGCAGTATACCATTGCCAACACAAAAATGCATGATGGCATTTCTGGAATGGTAGCTATAACCAGGTAGGGGGTAACCAAGGTTTACTTAGGGGAAAATTTAAAATTGCTTCAATCATGTTGAAAAGTATATCACATCATATGTCCAACCATAAGGATTCCAAAAAGGTATCTATAGTTTGTACTAACTACAGCCTAAAGTTTTGGAGTTATAGGCTAAAAACAGCAAAAATCAATAAGGGTCATTTTCAGTTGTACAGGGGTCAAATTTCAAAGTTGCTCTGATTTGGATAAAATATGGTGCATATTATTGGTGGAGCTCATAGGATTAAAATAAGGAATAGTTTTGACTGTCTAAAATGCTTAGTTACCATGTAGGGGGAAACAAAGGTCTACATCCATTGTATTCAATGGGGCTGGGACATGATTCCTCCCTACTTGGTAAGTAAGCATTTAAAACACTTGAACTATTCCTTAATTTAATCCTATGAGTTCCATCAATCATTTGCACCACTTTTTAACCAAATTGGAGCAACTTTACAAATTGACCCCTGTACAACTGAAATTTAACCTTTTGACCTGTTTTGCTGTTTTTGACCTGTTTTACTGTTTTTAACCTTAACTCCAAAACTTTGGGTTGTAAAATTTCCTGATGGCTTAAAGAGACACTGGCACATTTGAAAAAGAGTGCACCCTCTAGAATTTTCAAAATTGATATTTTTGCATGGTTGTAAAGCTTTTATTATTAAACCCAAATCAGTGCACATTATGGTAAAAAGAACGACTTCAAATTAATGTCGCCGGTGTCATAATTCAGAGGGATGGGGAAATGGTAGTGTAACACAGGGCGACACAAACACACGCCAGAGGTTGATGGCTCCAGTATGCACTTGTTGACTTTGACGGTTTTAATATCAATGAGTACAAGTTCTATGATATTCATTAATAGACGGCATTTGTTGATGAGAATTAGGCAAACTTAAAAGTTAGCATAACAAATTACCTGCAGTCTTTAGCCTTCTTATTAATGTCCCTATCTATTTGGGGTATGTTATTTCTATTATCTCTATTCTTCAATGACCTAGACTCATTTGCGAGCAAATTGAAGAAAGAAATTTTCATATTTTCTGAAAAATGTGCCAGTGCCGCTTTAAGGACTATGAATGCATTTGGTATAAATATTTAACAATCTTATCCAAATAGGGCATTCGCAGTGGTGTAAAAATTGTGTAAGCTTGGTGAATTTGCATGGATTCTTGCCATGACCATTTTGTCAATTTACTCTTTACCATGGGTCCATATTCAGAGAACTTTAATCCTATGCTCTCAAGTGAGGACCGGTAACTGGTGAGTTAAAAAAAGGGGTGATATAGAGAGTGGCGAGTTCCCCACACCCCCACAAAGTTTTAAAATTTTTCATGAAGTGTGTTGGTGAGTTAACATTTTGCAAGGAAGTCAATGAGGCAAGTCACATTTTTGAGTGTTGTGGTTGCGCAGTGTTTCTCTAACTCGCCAGCAGGACTTCATGGTGTTTCTGTATCTCGCCAGCAGGACTTCATGGTGTTTCTGTATCTCGCCAGCAGGACTAAATGGTGTTTCCGTAACTCGGCAGCAGGACCAATTGGTGTTTCCGTAACTCGCCAGCAGGATTTAATGGTGTTTCTGTATCTCGCCAGCAGGACTTCATGGTGTTTCTGTATCTCGCCAGCAGGACTTCATGGTGTTTCCATAACTCGCCAGCAGGACTTCATGGTGTTTCTGTATCTCGCCAGCAGGACTTCATGGTGTTTCTGTATCTCGCCAGCAGGACTTCATGGTGTTTCTGTATCTCGCCAGCAGGACTTCATGGTATTTCCGTAACTCACCTCTGCGACTTCTTTGTAGTTCAGCCTGACCTTGGGGGGGGGGCTGGGGGAACTTGCCATTTTAACTCCAGGGATGTAAGTTTTCAGGCAATAGCCTGAATTCAGGCCATTCTGTTACTCAAAGTTTCTGCAATTTTATTTCAGCCCGGTTGGAGCTTTTCGCCCAAATTCACACACTTTTTCAGGCTATTCCGGCTTTAAATCTTCAGACCTTCTTACATCCCTGTAACTTGCCAACTCATAACTCGCCCACTTTTTAACTCATCCAAAACTTGCGCTCCTCTTAAATATGTAGTGTGCCTATTTTACATGTTAAATTCTGTATACTCTGGCCAATAAATTCAAAAATGGGGCATTTAGAAAAAGCTTTCTTCTGGCTTTACACGGTAAAATTGACACACTATTAATAGTCCAGGAACTTTAGGATCCGTGTCGCCAGAAGGCAGAAATAAGGCATGGCTGATTTTTTTTTCAGAATAGTTTTCACGTTATTAGGAGCAACATAAGTCCCCAAGGACAGCGGCTTGTGACCTTCCAAAGACCCTGTAGTAATCTATGCAAGGAATTACTTGATCTGTTTGAACATGTATTTTCAGTTTATACACGCCGAACAAACAGACACTTATGAAAAGAATCGCAGCATTCTGAACCCTTATGACCTTGAACTGTTATTTCCTCTAGTTGATTAACCATAAATCGTAGATTGGGCAATTTATACCTTTTGTGTCCTTTATGACATACAACAAATGCGATATTTAAAAATTTGGCCCCCTGTCAAACTTTACCCCTTTATTCCACGATTAGCCACAAGGGGAAAACTTGGGGACTGGATATGTTGCTTTGCCAACCAAACAAAAAGACATTAGGAACTATACTAAAAATTCAGCTGTGACTTATTTCTGGGTGTTTTTTTATTATCTTGGACTATAAACTATACCTATGAAAATGCACTGGAAAACACAGAATACACTGGAAAATTTCCAGAAATAGTCTGAATAAAGGAAAATAGTAACACTTCATATTTTTCAGTTGTGGTTCAGAGATGGTTTCAGTGTATTTTTCAGTGTTGCATTGTACTCTATAAATGAGCATTGACCTTGTATTTAATTACCATACTTTACTGAAGTCAGCTTATATGGTTATTTTTTCAGTGTGATTATGAGCCCTGAAGCATCGCAGTATATTATAAATATGCAAAAGGAAAAGGTCAACCTCTACCTTAAAGCAATAATGGCACAATTTTCAAAAGTTGATATTTTGGCACAGTTACGTTGGTAATTGTCTAGGAAACTATACCTGCGAACGAGAATGCTAAGAAATGCGTATTTATCATAAAATAAGCGATTTTGTAATTAGAATTGGGTTCCCGGATTGGACTTAACGGCAGAGCTGGAAATGCTACGTTTATGTCCGTCCATGATGAAATATTCTTATTCAGTGGGCGCGGTTTATCATGTTAACAAGAAATTTGATTGGTTTAGATCAAAGCTCCGCCCATCCATTACTGGGCAATAGATGGATAGTGCGTAGAGCAATTACGCGGTGTAGCCTGACACGCGCGTTTATACTGCGCCTTGCATGTCGCGTTGGTACGAAAATGCAATTTACGCAGCGTGACGATCACCGCGCGACGACTTTGGTTCCTTGGGTTGAAACATTTGTTTTCAAGAGGGGTGTAATTATTTAAATGAATAAAAAAGAATGATGTAAGAATATTTTTGACAAATAATCATGTCGATGAAAAGCAAACATTACACAATTCTAAATAAGAATGAGAATAAAAGATGATATTTTTTGTTTTGGCCATCTTAGATGGTGTCATAATGGATGGGCATCCAATATTTTATCGTGGTGGATACCGGCTGCGCCGGCATCCACCACTCAAAATATTGGATGCCCATCCATTATGACACCATCTAAGATGGCCAAAACAAAAAATATCATCTTTTATTCTCTAAGTGCCACCTCAAGAAGATAACCTCTAACTTGACTTGCCTGAACCAATAAAACAACTAATGGATGAGCGTAGACACGTACATGGCGCTATTTCCCGGCTATTTCACACTGGAAGGGTGTTTCCAGCAGCCGTTGAATTATTATCGGGATCCCCAATAATAATTATTCTAATTACAAAATTCCTTCGAGCTTAACCATTCACAGGTATAGTTTATTAGCCAGTTACCAATGCAACCGTGTAAAAATCTCAATTTTTTAAAAAATTGGGGGCGCTCTTCAAAAAAATGTGCTAATATTGCTTTAAAGATGCAACAAGAGATTTCAAAAACAGGTGTCCCCCAAATTTGAATATTCTGCTTTTGCACAGGTCCAAAGCTTTCTATCAAAAATACCCATACTGAAAGGTGAGAATGGATTCTTTGCTACAAAATTGTGAAATTTCCTAATGGAGCAAATGGAATTCAGCCTATGTTTTCTTTTGCAATATAAGCATATACAAATCACCTTTTGTTTTCATTTAAAGTTATTTCTGCAGCCAAATAAAAGGCAGGGAATCTATTAAAGGTGCATGGCCCGATCGCTAATAGCCTCGTCCCCAGGGACCCCTGATTTTACCAAGAAAGCTATTTTTTCTATTTACCATGTGAAATCTTGGGCTAAAGGATGTTTGGTTTGGATGTTATGAGCGAAAATATGCCCCATTTTGGTCGACCAATATTACTTTTACACAGTACTTCATAGGGATTACAAAATCACATTTTTATCTCTCACATCGAAATGGGTTAAAATATTGGCGTAACACTTAATAGATGGGTTTTTGTGGCGAAGGCCATTCTATCAGAATGAAAAATTTATAGACTTAAAATCAGGCCATCCCCCTTTAAGTATCTTCCCATATGAAATCGCTACATATCACAGAAAATGTATAGGACCTGAAATCTCTTGTGGCACCTTTAACCCAGTGTCCAGATTTGAAAAGACTTGGTATTTGGGTAGTGATGAACACGAGCATTATTTATGCAAAGCCTTGCATCCAGAATGATATTGGCCACTTTGGTAATGTGTGTCGGCCTTGAATCCAAGACTCCTCTTTGCTGCTCGAGCCTTCCTAATTTCCTCCTCCCTTTTAGGTGATGGTGTATAATTAGCCTTTCTGATTCTGGTTCTGTCTTGCTTCAAAAAACACAACTTTGCCCTCAAAGAAGGATTTAACTCAGCAGAGGAGAGCAAATTCATGTTGGCACTGAAACGGCCCTGGTTGAAATACATCCTGGCCATCTCTGTAGCCAACCTAATTTGCATAGCTGAGTTAAATTGCTCTTTAGGGGCAAGAGACCACAAAAGGTGATGGAACGATTCATTTGAATTCTGGGTTAAACACATACTGCAATGTTGCAAAAGGTCCAGATTGGCAAGGTCCTGTATATAGAATAGAAAAACACAAGATGCAAAGTAACGAGTAAGTATGGTAATTAAATGCACAAATGAACATACCTAAAGCTACTATTGACAGTTTGATTGCAGAGCTGCTTGTTTATATTAAAGGTCCATGACCTGATCGCTAATAGCCTCATCCCCAGAACCCCAGATTTTGTGGGAAGTGGTCAAAATATTGGTATCAAAAGAAAGCTACTTTATTTTCATTTACCCTGTGAAATTTAGGGCTAAATGATGTTAAGTTTGGAAGTAATGAGTGGAAATTTTGGTCGATCAATATTAATTTTACACAGTACTCTATGGTGCATATCCCACAAAATCACATTTCTATTTCTCGCATCAAAAGAGATTGAAATATCAGCATAGAACTTTACAAATGTTGTTTTGGGGAGAAGGCTATTCTAGGTATCCCCCTTTAAATATAGACTACAACATTTACAGCAAAAGTGTAAAAATCCAAACTTTTTTTTAAATGTCACAGCCAATTATTTGTTACTACGCTTGTCAGGTCAGGTTTCCTTTGAGGGCCTGCTACTGGTATACTGGTAACCAGTACTACCTGTCCCAGGGCCGAGTGGTTGGCGGCTAAACCGTCACCCCTATTGGGTTTCTAAGGAAATCTGATGAGGAGGGTAGCTGGTTACCCTGGTAGAATGAAAAAGAAGATCTACCTACAAGGGCGTCAGCTCTGGAGAGCTTGGCGGCCATCCAGCACATGCTGCCTTGTATAGTGGGCATAGTTGCCCAAAGGCTAGGCCCACTGCCAAAAACTGTGGATTGGCGTCAGGAATGGCATCCGGTCAATTATCTTTTGCTCCAATAAATCCTCACACAGCGGTTTGCTGAGTGTGAGGTGTATCCGGCCACCCCCGTTGACGGGGACAAAACCGGATTTAAAACTTTGGTTTAACTAACTAAACTACTCAGCTGTACCCAGATATTGCAGTGTAGAATCCAGCTTGCAACTTTTAGACAATGTATCTGTGTTCAATATGCACGTCGGAGATTTTGGCCCAATGCTCCAGGACCAGTCTTATTATCTCATAAGGCAGCTATTCAATATTTTTCTCCTTCAATCCACAACTCTGATGTTTTTATGATTCCAATCTCCAACTCTAAAATACAAATAAAATCATAAACTAAATTTTGTTCCTGGAGTGGGATTCGAACCCACGACCTTTAGATAACAAGACGAGCGCCCACAGACACACGCCACGCAATCCGAGCCGGCAGGAAGTCGTTCTTTTGTAATACTTCAATATAAACATTAACGGAATAAAGCGCACACATAATAATGAATAGCGCCCCTATGAGAAGAGTTGAAAATACCTGCTCCTGGAGCATGAATTCGGGCCCAAATCTCCAAGAATCGTTCAATATTGTGGCTTCATAGGTTTTGTAAATAAGATTAACATGCAAGATTCCATCCTGTGATAAAACAGTATAGGTACCGTAGTGGACTTACAATCGATCACTTTACTGCTAAAATTTTACTTGGAAGAGAAAATATAGAAATTTCTTGTTTACTGTCCCCGCCGAATGAGTTCAGAACGGGGGCTATGAAATGAGCAGCGCATGTTCGTCCGTCCGTCTGTTCGTTCGTGACAAAAATGTTGACCCACATTGTGTACGATTTATCTGGAGTTCCGTAAGGGCTACAATGATGTAACTTGGTGGAAGGAAGCGGGTTGAAGAGTTCTTGACCTGATTAGATTTTGGGCATAAAATATGCTAATTATCTAATTTGCATAATTTAAGAAAATTTTCCCTTAAGTTATCTGGAGTTCTGTAAAGGGTAATGATGTAACTTGGTGGAAGGAAGCGGGTTGAAGAGTTCTTGACCTGATTAGATTTGGGCGTATTTTGGCAAATTAATTACATATGCAAATGAGCTAATTAATATGCAAAAATCGCCGTAATCGCTCATTTTTGAAACGGTACATCGGATACGCAAAATCCCTTCACTGCATGAAAACCTATCATGGTGTGCATCTTCTTCTTTGTCACTTGAAAGCGTGTGAGATATGCGGCTCAGGTATGCAAATGAGCTAATTAAATATGCATAATTGCTGTATCGCTAAAACGGTACATCGGATATACAAAATTCCTTCGCTATGTGAAAGACCATTCTGCCATACATCTTTTGTGTGAATCGGGACGGGCGGGGTGTCGGGGAGGGGGATGGGCGGGGTTCATATTGTAGACTTCATACATTGTATTTACATTTATTGCATGTTGGTGATCGCTACATTCGGCGGGGACGCATCGTGTAAATCAAAGTTCGACTTGTTTAATACATACACATACCTCAAAGATAGGTTTCATGACTTCAATTATAGCTGGACTGAGTGGGTTCTTAATAGGTGGTGTTGGTGTAGTACCTTCCTTACGCTTACACCAAGCAGGGCAATCCTGATGGTCAGCCCCTTCACCATAGTGGTGCAATGATGCCATAATTTCGCTTCTGGCAGCTTCAGGATTGCCCTTATTGGTAAGTAGCGCTTGCCTGTAGAAGAACTGGTAGCTGTCGACTCTTGCCAGGGTCAAGCGCCCAGCCCCTCCAAGGCATTTTCCATCTTCTAGTGGTTTGCCTGAGATGTTAAAAATCATTGTAAAATTGTTTAGCTAAGAATCTTTCAGTCAATATATGAAATCTTATTATAATGAAATAAAACAGGGAATATCAAAATAATTGTCAGTCATGATTTCTGTATGTCTTTGTCTGGGGTGCATTTATGTGAAGTGTTTTAAAAATTGTTATCATTTCCCCAACTGTATGTCCAATTGCCACCAAACTCGAATCAGGGATGCAATATGGGAAGCTTTGTATGTTGATGACATTGAATGTCACATTCAACGGTCATCTGAATTGAAGTTGTAAAATTGAGTAAATAGATAAAATTGCTCTCATTTGAAAAGTTGAACTCCAACCACAATCACACGTGTACACTTTAGTCATACATTGGAGCTTTCATGTGTTAATGAGGTAATATATCACATTCCAAGGTCAAAGGTCATCTGAGATCAAGTTTTAAAATTTAAGGGTAGTGTCAACCCTAGTGCTTTTGTTTTCACACAAATTTTGGATTTTTGCACCATTTTAAACATCAACCTGTGTTCTATCGTTACCAACAAAGGTTATCCACTGCAGACAATCCTGAGCTGTATTTTTTGCCGATTTAAAACAACTATTTGACCATTTAAAGTCACAAAAAACCGCATGGTCTTAACGGCGGGAATTTAAGCACATTTTACGCCGTCAGTCGCAAGGCTCAGCATCGCGTCGCGCGGTGATTTTTTACTGCGTAATGAAGCGTGCGCGTGTTTAACGTACTTTTGCGCGAACGCATCTTGGAAAAACGAAAGAAATATTTGAAAATGTAAACAAAGCGCTAATTTAGACCAGATGAAATTTCAATTTCTTCTGATTTCTGGAGTTAGAGACAATGATGTTTGATTCAATAGTGCATAAAGATGTATTTCCATAACTTGCACAACATAGTCAATTTTGAAGTTCAAAGATAAAGTCATTTGAGAAAGAGACAGCTTGAAATGGCGTGAAAAGTCCCTTTTTTACTAAAACACAGATTTTCTCAATGTTCAATTTTCGCAAAATTTGGCAAATTTTCAGACAAGATAACTCCAAAAATACCGAAGTAAAAGGCAAGGTTTAACTTTCCTACGATAGCAGTCGGTCTTCTCTAGGGACGGTTTTCTCAATTTTTCATTTTTCGATTTCTAACTAAAGATATTCTCCAATATATTGTTACTCAAATTTGGAAAAGCAAGGTAAAAATCACACTTTTTTGACATTTCCCTTATATTTCGAAAAGTAAGCTCTATTTTAATAAAATGAAAAAACCGCCCCTAGACAAATTTGTCTTGTTTCTAAAAATTAACATGAGAAATCATGAAAATTCAAATTGTTTTTGTTATGCTGTCTGAAAAATTTGGGGGCAAAATCATGTTCTCAAAATACGGGAAGTTTTACATTAATCTGATGCCACCATCGGGTTCATTATCCAATTTTCTTTCTAGAAATGTATACTTTTACATACAATAATCAAATATTTGCAGAGTTACAAACCAAAAAAGATGTGCAGAATCTCAGGGTTGACACTGTCCTTAATGTAAGGTGAAATTTGTCTTGTTTGAAAAATTGAACCAAACTTTTGTTGTTTACATGTATGCAATATGTACTTGTGAACTTCTGAGTATTTCATTCAAACAATGTGCATACATATGTAATAACAACATACCAGCCATTCGATCTCTTAGCCGCCTTAGACGGGTGCCCATCCTTTTTGCCACATGTCCAATACATTCTTCTTTGGTGATGGTGACTCCAGGCCCATAAGGCTGAAGAGCCTTGACTGCCAAAAATGACTTGGAGTCACCGTCACCAATGAAGGTAGTGTAACGGAGATTTGTTTCATTAGATCTGAAAAAAAGAGAAATGACAAAAATATGGAAATAGTTAGAAACACTGGCATATTTGAAAAATAATTCACCCTCCTAAATTTTTCAAAATTGATATTTTTGCCTGGTTGTAAAGTTTTACATACATTAGCCCTCACTTGAAATTATTAAGCCCAAACCATTGTGCTTATGGGTAAACAATGATTTTATAATTAATGTCGCCGGTGATATAAATATAGCAGACAACGCGGAAATGGCATGTAACACAAGAAAACGCATGTTAGAGGCGATTCTCATGGCATGCACCTTGTTTGACCGGTCTGTGACCTTTGTGGTTTTAATACCAATGAGTACGAATCACATTTGTTACGGCAAACTTAAAAGTTAGCCTACAAATTCTCTTAATGTCCTTAACCTCTTATTAATGTATCAAAATTTCTCAATTTTGGATCTTTATAATAAATCGGCAAGAATTGGAACCTTTTCCCCTTGTGCAATTTGGGGGGTGCGACCGCACCACCTGCACCCCCACCCATCGTAAGGGCCTGAATATAGGATTCGCTTGTATCCTTCATGTTAGGAAGGGGAAGAACATTAACCAGAAATCATCAGTAACCATAAGTCTCGTTCCCGTGACTTAGTTATAGTGTCATGCAGAACGTACTTTATTCACAAATACCACACCGAGTAAAGTAAGCCGGGTGGCTTTCGAAAAGAACTTGTTGCTGATTGGTTGAAACCTTCAAGAATGAACATAAACTACATACTTGTGATCCATGTATATGGCTGTATAATTACCTTTCATACAAACGACGTACACCTTCTGTCTCCATTGCTTGAGAACTACCAAAGAAATTCTTGGGACAGTCTGGTAAATGTGTAATGACCCACTCTAAGTACTCCTCGGAGTTTGGGTCAGCATTTGAGTGCCGCTGGCATTCACTGAAAAAAAACCAACAACAATTACATGGTATATACTATATACGTTCAGAAATAAATTCAGCAGGTTGGACACCCCTGCTGTATAACTACTCATTATAATGCAAGTATACAGTGTAGGTCTGGTTTATTTTAACCTGATATTGATAAGATTTTCATTTGGCCAATTTGATGAAAGATGTGTATATGAAAATGGTAAATTAGAAAAAATTGCTCACTCTTGATATCCACCTGTTTGATATAGTCTATCTGTCTGACCGCATTTTTTTTCTTGGAGACCAGAGTCGCACTTCCTAAATTTGGTGGGTGGGCGCCCCTTGACCGTCTGAGACCAATGTTTGTATTGGTTAGTGGATCAAAGTCATCGGGGTCATTCAGGTTAAAGAAGGTCACATGAAGTAAACGTTGGTGTAATGGACATGAAACTTGATGCGGTCCCATATTGTTTATGTCCGACCGCATAACCATTGTTTGGGGGCCCATTTTTTTTTTAAAAGGTTAACTTGGAGGGGGGGTGTCGATTTGGCCAAAGAAGTTGGGCTTTGTAACCATTTTGGGGCAAAAAACACAACCAAATGTATGTTTGGTCTTGTTCCAGTTCCCACAATCTATTTTTTACCCTTTTAAGCTCTTTTATGTTTTTAGGGGCTTTTTGGATTTTTTGGGGAGGGAGCTTACACCCCCAGCAAGAGTTCATATGTGCCCCCCCAACCTTCAAAAGTTTCTACTATAACAATTCATTGTTAATTTTTTGGCTTTAGGGTAGGGGTTTAGTTAGTGTAGGCCATAAGAACATACGTTGTTCCTTTAAGAAATTTACAGGGGGTACCTATGGAACTCTTCTCCCCGGTTACGGGCCTGAAAATTTTAAAGGTCACGACAAGGTTCATCAGAAGTCATTCAAGCCAGGTGAATCAGAAACCCAGTGATCGCAAACCAAGGTGCATTGCAAATATGTATGATGGCAAAAATTGTAAATTCACTTACGCACAATAGTTTGCAGAGATACTCGTTATCCCAGAACCTCTCCAGTAATCATGCTAATACTGTGTGTAACACGTGGGTGTGGGATTTGAAGCCCTATTTTTCCAGCTGGCCACGATGGATACAGCGATGTCAAAAATCAAATTGAAGGTCATCAATGAAACTATCAGCAGGCTTCATGGCATCCTGGGTTCAATCGAACTATTGTTATGCAGTCTTGGTTATTAACTTCCTCTTGAGAATCGCCCTTGCTTTCTCCAAATCCTCGGCTTCCCCGATCAAGATCAGATACCTATTTTAATTATTTACACAAAAATGGAATCAATAGTACATTGATTTTAATATTGTTATATTTTTCATTCAATGGCATTTTATATCAAGCTTGGATCAAGTCGTTATCATTATATGAGCAAAGAGAACAAGTAATTGAAACAGGATAACTACAAATACTTGCAATATGAGGCATATTTTTATACCTTTCAATATCCGTTTTCAAGATTTATTTTGCTTGACCATCTTTGTCTATTTTTCAATTGCCTACACTATCACAGTATGAGTTGTACTTCCATGGTTGAACTAATCTTCAAATTAGATTCTGAGAGAAAATTAATACCCGTTTCCAACAGGGCAACCTGTGTGCTTTGCCCTGGTCCTCTTAGACACTTGTGGTGATAAATCCAGGAAACCGGACAAGGGTTCTTCTTCTTCTGTTCTGCCGCTGCATGGCCTTTTCCTATTGTTATCCCCATCCCAAGGTTAAGCTTTCTGTAAGTAGAATGGCAAAACAACACAATACTAGCACTGGCAACCACGGTAGCATTTTAAGACAAAAAACAAAATGAGGTTCCTTGTACCATGCTTAACATGTGGAGTCACTTTCGTCGCATTAGCTCTATGCAGGCCCTTTTTGTGGTCGTCTGCAAGAATTTCAGAAGGCGCACATAGGGATTACTCTGGTCATTTGTCTTGGTCAAAATATTAACCTTAAATACTCCGATAATAGAAAAGAAGGAGATGGCTCGACTTTGCAATCCCGATTACCATGATTACTCTCATTCATCAGCTCATTGTTAGGAAAATTCAAGGGCCACTCTATGGAACCGAAAAAAAAGGAGGGGGGGGGGGGGGGGTTTGAAGTAATGTGTTCAAAGACCGCCTCAATCTTTGGCGTTTCGGGTTATTGACACCTCCCACTAAAATTCTTATTATTTTCCAGCTAAAAAATCTCTCTGCTGGCAATGAACGGTTGTTCTGACTGATTGTTGTATTTTATTTTAATTCGGTGGCGAAACGATTGAGGACATCAGTGACTTTTTAACGAAATAACAGCCAAAATCGACGCCTTTTTTTTCGGATACGCTACATTGATCTCAGGATTTTTGGGTTCAAATAAAATGTTATTATTTTAGCCTAATTTAAACCATATCGTTATTTCCTGTGAAATATGAGTATGACGAATGATTAGATAAAAGCATTTTCAATACAACTCAACCATAACTTTATTGTGTCAGAAAGTGTCAAGTGGCCAAAAACTTTGAAAATTTGGGGTCAAGTTGTCTGTACTAATGCAGGCGAGTACGTTTCACTTTTACTGGGTGCACAACCATAGTGGTAAGACCCTGTGCAATCAACTGAACACTGGGTAGTGTGGAATGTTTCTGGGATTGAATTGACCGGTGTTTGTAATGTTTACTCAGACATTAACGTAAGTCCCTTTGGTCCAATCGATTAGATTTAAGTCGATTGAGATGAATGGCGTTGGAACAGTTTATCTTTGAAGCGCGTCAGTCGAACCACTTCCTTCTTTCTCTCATCTTCTCTGATATACTGCATGCCTATGCTTCCGTAAGTGTAGGATGATTAAACTTGGTGGAAAGGAGGGGGCGAGGTGGGGTTGACATTTTGTGACCTTGGTAACCTCGTGACCTTTGGCCCCATTCACAAACCGTGCGATGACATACGACACTCGTGGTCCGGGGACGTGATGTATTTTTTTTCTTTTTGCAAGAAAGACAAAATTTGCCAAGTGAAACAAGCAAAGCCAGAAAATAAGTGGGTTGATGTTGATTATACCCACCAGGTTGTAATATTTGGTAGTGATTTGACCCTGGATGAACCCCTAATGACCTTGAAATTAAACTTAAAATTGTTGGCACTGAATGTAGCCCGCACATCCACCAAGTTTCATCATCCTACCACAATTTGACAATGACAGAATACCTACCCCTTTAATTCCCACCCACATAACACCCCAGGGACATAACCTCTAATCTGTTTACAACTCATATGGACCTCTGGATCAGTCACTTATATTGACGCCAATTTGGTAGTGGAATGGTGGTGGGAAACCAATGGATTGATCTTCAAAGAATCCATTAATCAGCCCACACCATGAACTTCCACCACAATCTATACAACCTCTCGATCATAAATCCCTCTCTTTCCAAACCAATCCCCCACCCATCCCCTCCCCACTCCCTACTGCCCCCCTACTTGACCCCACCTGACCCCCCCTCCCCAACAAGCCCCTCCCAACACCCAACCACCCGGTCCCTCTCCCTCCCCAACCCCACCCCAACATACCTGGTCACCTCCCAACAACGCCACCTGCCACCTCCCAACGAGGACCCTCATTTGATCACCTCCCACACCCGCCTCGTCCCTCTCCTCAACGACCCCTCCCTGTCCCTCTCCCCAACAACATCTCCACCTGTCCCTCTCCCCCTCTCCCCCAACCTCCCACCTGTCCCCCTCCCACAACCCACTGTCCCCTATAAAGATAGCGGTTCTCGAACAATTGTCGCCTGCTTTTGCGGTCCACTTTCCCTCACGCCTCTTTTATAACTTGACCTGATGACCTATGCATTTGCAATTGACCATGGACTTATTATATCATATGAATGTTTCCCCCTATTGCATGTAGGGCCTATGTCTTTGGGTTGCAATTGGACTTCAACTTTTCAGAAATGCCAATTTGTGTTTTCACACAGCATCAGTTCAGCAGCCCTTAGCCTTGACTCAAATGACCTTTGACCTTGGTATGGTTGACCCTTGACCCACATTCTAGTATCATAAGGTCTCCCCAAGGGCATACATGTCCCAAGTTCTGTAGCTTATTGGACTTACTTCTCAAATGAACCAATTTGTGATGTTTTCAGCCTATTTTATAACTGACCTCACATGACCTTGACCTTGTTATATGACCCTTGACATTACATATGAAGTTGCAAGTGACATTATGATTCTAAGTTTTTGGTAGCTATGGACTTCTGTCCTTAAAATAATGTCAATTTGATGTTTTTACAGTCCATGTTTTAACTTGACCTCATATGACCTGTGACCTTGATAGGTGACCCGTGACCTAATCCATATTGAGGTTTCCAGGGGCAAATCTATTACCCAATTTTCTGGTGCAATTGGACTTTTACCTTCTCGATGAGAAATTTATTCGAAACTTTAAAACCTTTGAAAACAGCCATACGGTCCAAAGTCGGAATTAATGGTTCAACGAGAGATTTCAAATAACATGTGTCCCTAAAAATGTGAACATTCTGATCTTTGCCCTGATGTAAGCTTTAATCAAAAATGTTCCTATCTGTGAAGGAATAAGCTGAGAAATGTTTCTTTGGTAACAAATAATTGTGAATTTCTCATTTCGAATAGGAGCAATTAAATTCGCCTATGTTTTTTTATATTGAATATAGTCAAATCAAAATCATCTTTTTTTCTCTTTTAAGACTTTTGTAGCTAAATATAGGTAAGAAATCTATTGAATTGTCCTCATCTATAGGAAATTCCTATTATGACCCATCTTTGGGTGCCTCAATCTCTCGTTGCACCTCTAAGGACTGTTAAGTGTCACCTTCTGCAATCCTGCAGGTGACACAATAAACATAATGAAAGGAATTAGGATAGCACACACCCGCCTTGGTTACACTGATAGTCCTTGTTTTGTACGTGCCACAACACCACCCAGCTAACCATCAATGAACAGCAAAGGAGCCGGATGACACACACGTGTCACACATGTCCACACTGAGTGACACCTGCTTGTGTGCCATATCCCCCCCCCTGCTTTTTTAAAAACCTGATAATTTTCAATTTCTTCCAATGGGCCAAGTCTCCCACCCATAAGGGTCCTAGCACCACTGCATGATTTAGTGTTTGTTTAACCTATTGATAATTTTTTCCATGGCCAACTGTTGGCACTGGCTCTGAATAGCCAGAAGCTGGTTTCCTCGCCACAGCTGGTACAAATGAGGGACATGTTCGCTGGCCCACCTTGGGCTCTCTCTTTGCACTGACGAATAAGCTTTCCCTTTTTGCATACCGAGCAGCATGCAGCTGCAAAGATGCCCCCTTGGAATGTTTCAGATTCATGACAATGTTTCCTGATTTGTCCAAGGGGGTATCTGCAGGAGGTGGTGCATTTCGGAATCTCTAGAGAAAGAAAGCAGATTTTCATGGTGGAAGGAAAAATGTCACAGTGAGCAAGTAAAAAAAGGCTGATTTAGTATGATTTTCCAGCTTTTCTTGATAAAGCACCTGGGGGTGGCAACCTGACCCTCCACCCCTCGCCTGTTATGGGCCACTGGGTCCTAAAAACATTGATTGTCATGAAACAGTGTTCAAACAGATTTGTATTTTTAATTCAAAAGAATTTATACGCCACGTAATCATCAACGTTGTCCCCTCTGAATGCGATCACTAAGTGAGAACTTAAAAACACACCATACCACCCCCCTTAAACCAGGGACCACTAGAATCTACTTAAACCATGCAATGTCCCCTTCCCAAAAAAACATTTTGCACACCAGCTTTCTTTTGCCTCCAGGGTGAAACAATTTTCCCAGGTGGGGACATATGATAATGTAAAACATACTTATTTTTAACTCATCATCCTTAACTGACCAAAAGTAACTCTAAACAAGGCGAACCTGATTACGCTTAATTTGCAATCACTAGAAATGACCACACCAGTAACTACACCAGACCACCCCTTTAATTCTGGGCCAACAACTCCCTAAACCCAGGACTACTAGACACCCTAATAAACCAAGCAATGTCCTTCCACCCACAAAAAAATAAACAAATAGTTACACTTTTGCCTATATATCCATAATTCACAAAAAAAAAACTCTCAAAAAGAGAAAAACCTTGTTGATGAACTCCAACGATAACTCGCCAAAAATCACTTTAAACAGCATAACTCATGGATGAACTCCCATCGGTAACTAAAAAAAACACTCAAAAGAACAACTCGTCCGAACTTTCATTCATACTTGCCAAATAAGCACGTCATATACATAACCGTTGATGAACTTTAGCCATAACTCAACAAAAACAACTCTAAACGTAATTTGGTTGGGTTGATGAACTCCATAACACGCTAAAAATCTCTAAAAAGACAATTTTTTTGCTCAAGACAAGGGATCAAATTCCATCGTTTTTGTGTATTTTTTTGTAAAATATAACCTTTCATGACCGTCAAACATAAACTTAAAAACATTAATTTGAGCTCCATCCCATAGTTTCAAAAACTAAAATAAACAAAAATATAACTTGTCAATGAAGTCCGTCCGCCCATAACTCACCAAAACCATTAAAACATAACGTGTCATGAACCCAAAACATCACCAAAAAATAACTCTTACAAACCTAACTGGTCAATGACCACCAAAATGAGAAGAAAAGTATGAAACAACAGTATTCAAAATAGGAACCCATTCCTTTACGCATTGCCTAAGTGTCTGTATGACAGTAAGACTACAATACCTGTTTGCCTTAAACGCCTCAATGTAAATATTTTCCCGAAATGTCACAATATAAAATTCAGAAAATTGATATGAGAGCAAATTCATTTCTCTTTTTGATGCAAAAACATTTTGAACCTTTGGTGAACTTTGATAAGGCGTCAGTAAGTATTTCCTTTTTGGTGGCATCAGGTACATGGAATTCTATGGAATTATTCTAACATTGGGTGTAACATTTGTCCAATCAGAATGGGAAAGGAAAACAAACTGTTCAATGGCATTCTATGTGATTATTGATATTTTTATCTGATTATTTTTAGTCAAATGATATTTTTGCCAGATGATCACAGATTCTTGAAATGACTGTTTTTGATTATGTTAATAAGATATGGTCTGTGCTTACAACCAAAAACAATTGATTCAAGCGACATTATGTGGTACAGCGTAGCCTTCTTGCAGAGATGGTGATTCAGATTTTCTGATCTTCATTCTTTTCTTATCCTCATTTGGCATCGCCCTTTTCTTTGAAACTTGATCTTGTCCATCTTGCCGTTCTGAAAGAAAAACATATTTTAACAATGTTGATTTCCTTTCCAATTTTAATTTATCTGGTTCACATCATCCTTAATATGGTCGATTTTTATTTGCTGAAATAAACAATAGGACTACAAGCAGCACTAATTTTCATGTCCGGACTAACTTCCATCTCCTGAATTTACATGTATTTTCCCCAAACCAACAGTCAATACAAATATTGTAAGTACGATGCAGTGCCTGAGATTGAGACTGTACAATCTTGGGGATATTAACCCTTAATTCACAAAATTTTAGTTGAATCAGATCTTGCACTTTTTTGATTGCTTGTTTCGCAGGGTCGCTGTCCCATAGACGTTCCATCCTATCGCCAACAGTTTACCAATTCCTAAAAATAATCTGGACAGACTCCTGTCGCAAATGGGGTATATAAGTGACACACTACTCCAGGAAAATGATCTGATTCCAATTGGGTATCAAAATTATGCCAATTAAAATAAATTATTAGATTCTTGGCCAACTTTTTTCAGGAGGATGCAGGCACTTTTTTTTTGCCTTTATTCCAAACACATTTTTTCCCAAAAGACGGGATCTAATGTACTTCTATTCTTCGGCAAGACCCCCATAATGTGCCCTGCCAACTCACGCAAATAGTGTATAGATATAGAACAAACTAGCTGCAATGATTATTATATTATAAGATTCCTTGTCCAACTTTTTTTTTTCAGAAAGGAGGATGCAGGCCACTGTTTTTTTTTTGCCTTTTCCAACAAGGTTTTTCCCATAAAGCAATGGACTAATATCTTTAGTAGGAACAAACTAGCTGCAACGAGATTAGAACAGGTACTGACTGCAAAAGTCAATCCAAAGTTTTATCTTTTTATAATGTGTTTTTTTTAAAAAAAGAAGGAAGAGTTTTCCATATGTTCCCCCCCCTCATAGAATTTACATGAATACAAATTTTATTTTCAATATTTGGCCTTTATATATCAAACAACGGAATAAAGAGCCAAATTAAATAAATGTTTTGGTTGCAGTAAATATATAAAAGGGGGTACATATGGAACCGGCCAAAGAAGAAAATATGACTATATTTATTACTATTCGTGTTATTTTATTTTGTCTATAAAAAAACTTTTTTGATGCGGCTGCAAAAAACGTGCAGGGGGGACGAGAAACTATAATTATTTACTTGCCTTACTATTGGGTATACCGTACTCTAAGGCGCATAAAAAACATTGGCATTAATTGCATACTAAAAATTAAAAATCATGATATTTTAATTACTACAGTTTGTAACTTTAAGAGCATAGTTTATACCAACATCTGAACTTAAGTGCTCAAGCTAAAAAAACTTCCGTTATGGCCCAAGGGGGGTTACTAGGGAGCCCAACCCAGATAATCACTTTTCCATGTTGAGTTTGTCATAACACTAACACAAATAAATGGGGGCCACTTAAAAACCACATACCCACACTAAAAAACAAATGAAAATCCGACCTATGACTATGGCTAATTGAAAATTGTCATTCTTCGAAAAGAGTGGTTCGCACAATTCCATCCTCAGCAAATCCAATATAAGGTTGGAACCAAAATATTTCATTATATCTATTTTAGAATAACCCAATTAAAATAATCATGCAAAACTATAGCAATTTATACATCTGTATTTTTCTCAGAACTTCAAAATCGCCTTAGTTTTTCCCATAGACTACACGTTAGATCATGGCATGACAAAATTAAAATTGATGCTGATCAGCATATAAATGTTATTTGATTAAAGAATTATTAATTATTATTAATTACCTCCTAAGGTATATATCTTAACAAATAAATCCTCCAAGAGTTAATTCCTTAATTTAATTTTTTAATTAGTAAAATACTTGATTTTTTTCACTTCCGTTAGTGCCCAGGGGGGGGGGGGGGTTCCTAGGACCCTACCGTATTATTCTAATGAAAGCCGGGGCGTTTTAATTGTTTTTTGTATCAGGAGAAAGCGGTATTCAAAATCAGACAAGTTAGCAAAAAACAACCCCTTGAAAATTTGATTGCGTAAAACCGAGAAATCGCAAAAAAATCAATGTGGTACTATGGAACCCCCCCTTGTGCCTTAAGTGTTCAAATGCATGGCACTTAAAAAAACACACACAACACTCACAAGTATTATCACCTTTCAATATGATTACAATTATACGTTTTCCTTGCCTAAGAATCCCGCTAAGAACACAATTTTTCGTAATTATTTGGTCAAATTTTCGGAAAGGCTTAACTGGGTATAACTGTCTCTACTACCGTGACATGACCATATTCAACAGCAACGTCCATGTCATGGCTACTATTGGTGATAGACACTAGTGTGCCCACGATACGAGGCCTCATTGTCCATGTACAATGCTGGTAGATACGAGGCCATCGTTGTCATGTACATGCTGTGCGGGACCATCACCATTATAGTTATACATAGTCCATTAGACATGATAGCTTCAGTCATTACACAGATCATCAATCATGTCATGCATGTCATGATAGTGATCATGTTATAGCTTATAGGCTAACTTAGTACGTTTACGTGCATATAATTAGCTATATTTGTTCTACGTACAGTACTGATGGATGTAGGCTTAGTGATAAGGCTAATATCTAATAGCAACATACTTCAACTTCCGTATAACTAAGTCGAATAATTATTCCCTGACGCTGTCGCCTAAACCTTACTAAGACCGGTCGTGGAACCATGACCAGTCACGATCGAGTCATTCTATTATAAAGTATGCCCTTCATCGGACTCGCTCGGTGACGACATAAGGTTTGCTCTAGCAAGCACATCTACTGAAAAAATACATGTCCAAAAGAAATAAGTGAAGGTGAAAGTTTCGATACAACAAAAAACTTACCTTAACTAAAGATGAACGCTCGGAGAAGTCGTCTTGAATGTTACAAACAAAAAACAGCTGATCAGATTGATGTCTAACACGGAAGGACGTCGAGCACATATTCGACACGTGATGCTTTCTCGCAAATATGATCGGCCCAGAACCGGATCAATCAAATGCTAATTTTGTGTCCAAGCCGCCTCCGCGCTACGTCACGCGTCAATTCATAGCACTCAGAACATGGCTGCGTCCATGCGGACAAGCATGTTGGATTTCTTCTAACCAGACCGTGCAAAAAAGTCATTTATTAGGAAATTATCCACAGAATTATGCAAAACGTGGAACGAAGGTTGAACTGTAAGGTATGCCTATGGTTAAAGTGCCGGAATGTGATGAAGCTATATTCAGATTACGGACGGATTATTGGCCGTCTACGGAGACTTTTTTAACAAAAGTTGGACTTTATCAGTGTTCTATTTTGGAAGAATGGTCATTTGTTCAGACAAGAATAACTTACAAAGTAACCAATTATAAGGTAGCTTTACTTACCGTCGTATTAAGGCAATCTTCTCTAGGGACGGTTTTCTCATTTTTTATTTTTTGTCTATAATAAAGATATTCCCTTTAATTGTGCAAATTTTGGGTGAATACTGGGAAATTCTATATTTCAACTGTTTTTTCTGATAATTCCAAAAAAGAAGCATTTATCATCAAAAAATAAAAAAAAACCGTCCGCTAGACAAAGTGTCTTGTTCTTAAAAAGTATTATGAGAAAAAATGACCAAGATGATTCTTTTTAGTTATGAGTCTGAACATTTGGGGAAAAAAAATTCCTTTTTTGGCAATTTTCAAAAATGGGGCACCGTTTCACAAAAATCTGACCAAATGTGGATTCCTCGTCCATTTTCCTTCTAGAAATGTATACCTTCACATACAAAGGGTTTACATTTAAAATACAGACAGGAAAAGATACCCAGAAGCTCAACGTTGACACTGCCCTTAAGTGCATTTTGGAGGACCACCGCACATACCTGCTCTGCAAAGTCCTGAGGTGTTTTTCTCTGCCAACACAAAAGGACGAATCACTCTAAGATCGCCTTCCTCTAGGAAAAAGAGTAACCAAGAGATACATAAAAGTGCAACGAGATTTCAAGTCCTCCATACTTTTCTGTATATTAGTGATTTCATACATAGAGCTCAAGATTCCTACCTTCTACATGCTATTTCACAGGAAATAACTTAAAATGAAAAGAAATGGTGATTTGTATATGCTATATTTCAATAGGGAAAAACATAGGCTGAATTTGTATTTGCTCCTGATACGAAATCAAGAAATCACAATTTTGATTACCAAGAAAACAGTTCTCAGCCTAATCCTTACAGTTGGGAGATTTTTGAGAGTAAAGCTTACACCATGCCAAAAATTAGAATTTTCACAGTTTTTCGGGACACCTGTTATTGAAATCTCTCGTGCAAATTTTAAAGATGCATTATGAATCAAATTCAGGTTAAAAAATTCAAGTCAACAGGGAAATTTTGGATTTATGAGAGAGATATTTCCATTCATTATGCTATTATGAGAGGACATGATGAGACGGTGATAAATGATATACAAAATTTGCACTGTTGCTCAGCAAATTTAAATTTAAGTGTTACTAATTTGTAATTAATTTGCCTATTTTTAAAGTGGGTGACCTGATCACAATCAGATTTTTCATAGTTTCTCCACCACATGGAAGCATATCAACAAAAATCATCTGATTACAAATTCTGAATTAAAATCGGACCAGCTGTTTGGATAGAGCAGAGGCAAAATGTTACTAAATCACACCATAGGATGTGGTGATGTTGGTTTTATAGATCTAAAAGGAAACAATTCTGGGCCTAAATTTCTCTGGGGTAATGAGAAAAATATGAACCTCTTCTGTAAGTAGTAGTAGTAAATCCAAAGATTTTAATTCCGGTTTGTCCCTGTAAACGGGGTGCCGGATTCACCTCACACTGGCAGCAACTGCCCTACTCCTTCCTTCCACTTAACCCGATCAATGCATCCTCCATCCTCAAACCAAACCCTTCTACTCCCTCCTCTCTCCTCTGCCACTTGCGTCTTCCATGTCTTCTTTGGACGTCCCCTCCTCCTCAAATCTCCCACCCACCTCAAAGGCCCTTCTTAAGGCGTGCTCGTCATCCTTCCTCAACACATGGCCCTATACCAGCGTGCACACTATCTGATTCATCTCAATTTTGATAAGAGTAAGTCGGGGAAGAGGTTTAATCGACGATCGGTCCCCACCTTTATATATAGTACAAGACAACTTACTTTACAAGGTAGTTTGCCTTCATTGTCCCCTGCGAACCCATTGAGTGAAAGCATTGCATCAGAAGCTGAAAAAAATAAATTTGAATGGTCATCAAATACATGAATTCAAAGAAAAAGTACATTTGAACCATGGCAAATGATCTAATTAAATGTCACATTCAGAATCTGAGGTACAACAATATCAAACAGCGCGGTCATGGTTGGCATGGGTGTTGGCCGACGTGAGTTTAGGCATTCTTAGAATAAATTTTGGCCTATTCTGGGAAGATGAGAGCAAATCTTGACCAAGAAGAAACCTTATCGAGGTAAAAATGGAGTTAAAAATAAGGCTTTCTCACACTGAGATGGCGATCAACCTTTTGGGCGATTGATCCGTCGTATATCTTCCAATCAGCCACCAAATCTTATATAATTCGCAACTCTGACACACACATCATGGTTTGTGACCCAGGGTTGAAAAAAATGTAAATTTCCTCCCGGGAAGATAGCGCATTTTTCTCACAGATTTCACTATATCTTATGTATAAATTTCCCCGTCAAATGGCCAAATTTCCCCTCCACATGGCCACTTCCTGGGAAGAGCTTCCCAAATTCCCACTTTTTCGAGCCATGGTTGTTCCGCTTCAAATAACAACACCCACCGCGGCTTTTATAGGCACTTGTGTAGGAGACTATTCACCATGGTAAATTTCACAACATAAAATGCACAAGTTCTGTTCGGAACAACCATGTGGCAAGGCGATTAGTCTTCAAACATTGATCAATTGGCAAAGTTGATTGATCACTAGCTCAGTGTGAAAAGCCTAAAGAAGGGCTGACTCAGAATTTCAAATATAATTTTTTTGAAGAACTTAAAATAGTCATCTAGAACTAATGATAGTCCACCTAAAATGTTCAGATTTTCCAAGGTAAAGATTGGAGGGCTCAACAATGTTCGTTTAGACAAATTTTAAACACCAAAACGCACCATCATAAGCAAAACTGAAAATAGAATATTTTTCAACAATATCTACTTGCATCATATACTAATCATGAATGCATCTACATGCCCTACCTTATTAATCACAGAGTTAATGGATCTATACAATATGTGGCTATATATAATTGCATAACGTTCACTGGTTTTTGATTACCTCCTCTGCGAGTCATCCACGGGTTGTCCATTGCTAGTACATTATATCCTTCACGTCTTGCGTCAGCATAAAAGGCGCCCTCGGTTTCCATGGTCGGGAACAAAAAGCTGCAGATGGAATCACAACCATCTTGTAATGAGGCAGCTTGGTCTATGATGCTGCATATAAAGATTTGTAATACATTGATGTGAACTCAAAATTTATTTACAAGTAAAACATTTATCAGATGTAAATGGTTGATGGGCCGATTTAATTATATACAAGTTTTTCAATCTTTATTGAAATGACCTCACCCCAAAACCCCATCTGTAAAGTTTTTTGCAAGGAACCCAACGAGGGAGTCAACAAATTGGCAAACACTTTTTACATTCAGGGGCAATATCACAATTGAAATGATTCCCTTTGACTTGACAGTGAGTCTCCATGGTGTCCGATTCCTAACACACCATTGCACATTGGTTGGTCTAAACATTCCATTACCTTTAACGCATGTTTTTTCTCCTGATTTTTCAATGGTAATTTCTTGTAAGGTTTTCTGCTGTCTATGTGTTTTTGTGCAAAACCACTTCTCAAAGCTGCCGCACACAACTTTGACTCCATCAATTCAACGGTCATCCATTGCAATGCACTTCCCATTGTGCCAAACCAAAGCATGGGCGCAATTCCTTGAGCAGATTTCATGGGAACGACTATATACCGCCCTGCAATATAATTTTTAATAGTGTCAGATCTTTAAAACTATAAATATTATGTATAGATGTGTTTGTGAAGTCTGACTAGACTACTTTAAACATGAGGATGGAGATGGTTTTTTTTACTTAGGCTGTCTCATCTAATGAATGTCGAGAAGCAACAGACTTCAGACACTATCAGCTGTTTTGCTAAATCAGCAATCGAAAAAATCATCAAACTTTTTATTTTTTGTAAATTGATTAAAATTTCATAAACTTTGGTATCCTAACATACCCTGCAACTGATAAGACCAGAGGCAACCTATAAGGACAGGATCGTAGATTTTAGTCAGTAGTGTCCGAACGGACCACGTTATCTACAACCGTACGTGGGATTGGAGAATCGTATCTTGGAACACTTCCCCGTTTTCTTCCTTTTTCTTTTAATTCTAACAGATGGAAAAGGTAACTATGAGAATTCTACAGACTTATCCTTCACTTTGAAGCTATTCCTGCCAATTCAAATATTTTCAAATCCTGCTAGTGTGCTTATAATGTTTTCCTTGTATGGAAATGTTGTAAAAAAGGGGACATTTTTTTAAAAAAATTTCAGCATTCCAGAGTTAGTAAAGCGCCAGGGGCTTTGAGACAAACAATAGATCATGATGGCCTACGTAAGCTAGCTGTGCATGAAGTCATACTTAAAGAATTTGCTGGTAAGACTTGTAGGCCTATTACTTTAAAAAGGTGTCAACAAGAAGAGTTTGAGGCAACCAGATATTGTGTTATAATCGTAGTTTCATTTAGATTAGACACTCAAGAGATCTCTTACGTATATTTGGCTACAGAAATGTCTTAAAAGAGAGAAAAATGGTGCATTGTGAATTTGTTTCTATTTCAATATCACATAGGCCTGAATTTCGATGACTAACTCTATACGAAATTAGAAGTTTCACAATTTGTGTACCAAGAACTTTCTCAGCTAATTTTTTAGATTGGATATTTTTGATGGAAAGCTTTTACATCAGGGCAAAAATCAGAATTTTCACATTTTTTGACACCTGTCTTGAAATCCGCTCGTTGCACCTTTAAAACTTTTTGGCCATGGACATAGCATAAAACTTGGCACAATTATGACAAAAAAGTACACATGTATATCCATTAAAAAGTGACAGCTTACATTTGTTTCTTCATAAGTAAGGCGCCCCAGCTTCTGAGGTATCCTTGAGTGGGCTGGTGGTCATAGGATATGTCTGAGGTTCAACAGTCACTGCTTTTCCAAGTTCAAAATGCTCCCTGCAGAAAATCAACACTATTCTGTGAAATCCTCAACTTGAAGTGTCTGGATTGCTAGGGTAGATCCTCCCATAAGTGGCGGGTTTATAGATGTCCATATGCATGTGTTGTTTGAATGGATCCATGAAGAAAGAATTCTACATTCCAATTACAAGTACGATCTCATACATGACATCTATGCAATTATAGACTAAGGCAATCACAAGGAGCGTAGGGAAAAGCCACTGCTGATATCTAATCGATAAATCGCTAGCATGCCCAATTGACTTTGAGCAAGCCAGCTTGACTTGTATTCAATCATTGCTCCACGCTATCAGCGATATGACGCTGGAAACCCTCCAGCCGTTTCATACTAGCGATTTTAACACCGTCATCACACTTGCGAGGGCTATTACTCACATCGCCTTAAACCTGTGTAATTGACAATGTCCTTGCACTGGCTTATGTGGTTTTGTGATGGGGTTAAAAGTCACATGGGGTTATCAGAGGTTAATCTTTGTACACCCAGTTAAATCTGGGCCTGGTTTTTTTCCTGATCGAGTGTGATGCACATGAGCAGTGGGTAAAAAAGTATGAGTCCAAAGGGCAGGGTTACATTTTGGCCATATACATATACACGAACACACCCACTACCAAAAGTAACCGTATTTGCCGTTCTGCTGCATCTTATTACACAAAATCTTGGTGTCCTCATACCGCTAGTGTCGCCTGCCGTCGCGTTTTTTTAATGATAGGCCTCATATGACATTTGACCTTGCCCTGGTCCACTTTTGAACTCCTAAACAAAGAGGTTTGTGAGTAATTATCCTAAACCAATTTGTTCCAATTGAACTCAACTTTCAATTCACGTAAATTTTACATTTTCAAGATATATTACAACTTGACCTCAACAGGACCTTTGACCTTGGTAGTGACCTTTTTTCAGCAAAAAATGAGGGATCTCACATTGACCTATGACTCAAGTGTGATTTAAATCCAGAAGTATGCAGATAGTAATTACAGGCAAATGTTAAAACCCTTTTTCACAACAACAGACAACACCAACAACAGACTACAACAAGACTACAACACACAGACTACAACAACAATGGACAAAGTGATCTCTATGTTGTTCCCGCCTTAAGGAAGGCGACACAAAAAGGGTTCTTGTTTTGCTTTTTATTTTTCATTTTCAACAGTGAGCAAAAGTATGATTGTTTCATCTGATAAACAGAGAAGTGTTTTAAAAGAAGCAGCATGAAGGTTTCACAAAGCTGGACTCATAAGATGGGTCTTAAGGTCCGTTCATACGTCATTTGCATTGCAGTGCAGTGCTGCAATGCAGCCATACCAAAATCGTTACTCAATCACTCGCGCAGGGGTAGAATGTTGTCGCTGTGGGCGAGAATCAGTCTTGATCCCCCAAACAAATTTGCGGAATCAATCAAATTCACCTACTGTGTTAAGTTCTGAAGTTTACGAGAGCAACACAGAGACCACAAGCAAATAAGTTTCGAGAATCTTTGTGAGAATCGATTCTCGCCGAAATAGCCCGGCGCAGTATTGCAATGCAAGCCGTAGTACTGCAACGAAGTTAAATTATTTTAACTGGCGATGCTGCAAGATGCAGTGGGGTGCAGTCAGTGTTGCAGTATGCCAATTTTCCTGCAATCTTCGCAGTTTACTGCAACGTACTGCAACCCGTGACCGGCAGTGATCTGGTGACCTGCAGTGAATCGATTAGGAGTGCACGGAAGTGACGGAAACAGGGAGTACAATTTACTGCACAGCATGCAGTTGCAGTGGGAAGTATGCGGACCGTAGTACATGTGTTAAAATGTCATACATTGTATAGTTGCCAAGTGGCACCAAATTAAAAACCAAGTATTAATTTGAGGTCACAGTATAAAAATAATGGGCATTTAAAGATAACTTTGCAAAGTACAAGGTTTAGAATAAACAATTAGGTATTATTTAAGGGCTCACAGAAATTAATGTATATGTTCTTAACAGTATATAATACAATTAACCTCGCATTAAAACGGTCGATTGAAATGAAATTTTGGAGTTCGGGGGAAATGTTGAAATTTTCCAAGTCGTGCAACCAATATTGTCCCCCTCCCATATTTTTGCAAAGACTTACATTTTCTGGCAACAAACGATTACTGCCTAGTGTGGAAGTAGAGAAAGGCTGTCCTTCCCACCAGATAAACATACTAGCCACCGGTCACCCTCATGAAGCATTTGTATTTTCCAGTGCCTAATAGGAATGGAGAGAAAATCCTGACGTTTGTCAGTTCAAATTATTGTGTAACTCCATAAATGTATTTCTAGACCCAAGCCTTCTACCATTGACTGCAAGAGTAGAAACAGTACAAAGAGATCTTATGCATTGTGTTTACACCAATAACAAAGAATATGCTGCAGATTAAAACTTGCAAGATCCCCATGGTGGGTCTCAAGATGAGTGGACTTTTGTGCAGTTTATTCTGTGGAGGGAGAGTTTGCTACAGGTTTTCAAGGGAAATAATAGAGAAAAAGTCTGAACACACAAAGTAGACCTTTGACCTACAGGACGTGTTGGAATCACAGATACTAAAGTTCGATGATGCAAGGGTAATCTATATAGATTGGGTCAGTGGTCTGATATTGGTACATGCGGAGACAGGCGGCAGATGCAAAGACAATGACAGATTGCCCATGACAAATCCACCTTCTGCTTAATAAGACCAGGGGGATAAAAACAGTGGGTGATTCAAAGAGACTCTTTTTTTTATATTGGATATAGTTTGAACTGATTTGTTTCCTGGCTTGGGGAATAATTAGAGTAAAACTTACCTGCAATGTAGGTTTGAAGATCTTCTTTGGGTTGTGAGCATGAATTTTAACCGCCACTTTCCCATCTCCTACAACACCTTTGACCTCCCTTGTGCCTTTGGTTCCTGCTTATTGCCTGGTCTTGGCTGATACAAGGCAGGCACTCCAGTCTACCCTAGTTCTCAGTCCACACATGGGCTGCCCAACATCCCCAGGCATCTTTGGTTTAATTTCACTGGAGTTCATCAGCCTTCTTGCTCTTCTCCAGAATGACTACATCAGATGTTTGCTGTGCAACTGTCAAAGTAGTTTTGGATTTCTCAATGATGCTGGCGACATGTCATTTGTGCATGTCTTTAGCTTCATCATCACTTGTTTACCCTCTGAGATCGATTACTTGTTTCAACTGAAGTTTCTTAAGTGTCTATAAGCTTTGGTATGCCATTAGAGGTGACACAACAATGGCAACACTCCCATGGATTCAATTCAGATTTTATAGAGTCACTAGTTGAGACTACTTTCTCTCAATGTATATTGTAACAGATTATTGGCTGTGCCATGTAACAAGTTCCACTTGGTGATGATGGGTTGGAAGACTACTACGCAGAACTTGTTGTCAGGTGGGATTTTGTTCAGTAAATACGAATTCATTCAACCACCTTGCAGTATTGCCACAGACATGTCTCCATTACAAAATGTCCTTCCAATGTTGGCCAATGTCATCTGTTTGTCACCATTGTTAAGGACTTGCTGAATACCATGTTTTGATTCACAAGTATCTTCAGACAATCTGTCCCCTACAAAGCCAAGTTCCACTGATGATTGGAACTGCGCGTATTTAGCACACTCGAACGATGACTTTTACAGCTTTGTATTGAGCGATCTGCCTCATTTTGATTCTCATAGTCATCATTGTTGCCTTGTATTTCGCATTTCCCAGCCACTTGTGAATGGTTATCATTACCTTCTGTAAGGTTATGTAGACATTTGTATCTTGGAGGTTCAAAAGGCATTTTCTTCTCTCCATGCTGAGAATGTTTGTTGCTTAGAAAACCTTATGTGCCTCACTTGGCCGCAATAAACTCAGCGAATTTCTCTGCCTCGCCATCAAACAGCAGCGACTGGTGACAATTCTAGTTCGACCATCTTCCGCTTTCTGGAAAATTCCCCTGGGCAAGTGCAAGAATTCCGTAACGTCCTTAGGAAATTTACCCTTGGGTTTTGGTGTTTTGTTGGGGTGGGTCCAGTGTACTGTAACTCCCCGAAGGAATAAGATATTGATCCAGCCAGCGACGGTCTGGAATTACTTTATGATTACCTATGCTTCCATCGCCAGTTTCGGGGTTTTGAACATGTACTGCAACACGGAAATAAGGGTAACAATTTCACAAAAGTTTTTTTTATTGATAAAACATTTAAGGGGGATGACTGTTTAAGAACCATAATTAGTTTCATCTGATAGATATGACCTCCAACCCAAAACTACATATGCAAAAGTTTGCGCACTGATATTTCAATATGTTTTGATTGCAAGAGCTAAAAATATTATTTTGTAAACCCCATAGAGTACTGTGTAAAGTAAACTTAAATGCGAGATATTTTTGATCATAACTTCCAAACAACCAAATATCCTTTAGCCTAAGATTTCACAAGTAAATGAGAACAATTGTATTTTTCTTCAGATACCAAAATTTTGGACCTTTCCCGGTTAAAAATCTGGGGGTTCTGAGGGGATGAGGCTATTAGCGGAATGAGCCACGGCCCTTTAAATTGATGGTTGGCTTGTTGGTTTGGCTTTTGTGTACACAGGAATTTGTAATCAATTCTTTCTGGGCAAGTTTAATTGATTCAAGTTCAAATTCAATACCCTTAACAACTTCAAAACAAATTGGATTTTATTTCATAATATCAAGATTAATTAAAGATTAACTACAAAATAATTTCAGAAATAACTCCTTATGGTGAATCTAGAAAACTTGTACATCTTGAAGAATTTAATCAATGCTATTTATGTACCTGGGGTAGCAACTTCATTCCATGTTCTGCAACCATGGCAATGCCGAGAAGAACAAAAGTAACACATTCATGCATTTCAGGAAGTATGGAAGAGTAAGCCTCGCTGAAGCCTGGCCTCAAGATTTCCCTCTCTGAGTATTCATCTGGTACCTGCGGAGATGTACCTATCAAAGGCGATGATCTTCTAGCAGCATGTCCTCAATTCTTTTGGCTAGTGCCTTGTCCATGCCTAGCAAACTCTGTTGGGAGAATCAGATTTGTTTTTTTACTGGGAATGGACATAAGATAGGTATATTTGTATTCTTAAGACCCATTTTGAGACTACAATCCTAAACACATAATCCCAAAAGTTTCACTTGTGTACTGAATGTCAGTTGATCTAGGGACCATTTTTGTTGCTAGTAAAACCTCAAACCCACACAACAAGGCTTCCTGTGTATAAAGCGGACAGCAAGTACATTGAGTAATCACAGTAAATAGGATTTTAGGGAGTTCATCCAAAGTACAAGTGATTCAGCCATCAGTTATCTTTGGAGTTGTTTTACATGAAAGCTTTCTAATCATACAAAATTACTAGGTCAAGCCTTGGGAATGACGAGGCTGCTAATTCAATGAGCCCCTTCATTATATAATAACAAAACATTTTCAATCAGTGGTGGGTGGTACCAGGGGGATGTAAAGAGTTTTATTCATATTTAAAAAAAAATAATAAAAAAAAAACAAAAAAAAATTAACCAATAATAAAGTTTTTAAATGGCAACATGGGCTGACAAATAAATCAAAACTGATGAGTTTTAAAAGGGTACATTCCCATACTCCCCAAAAAAAGATGATGCTTGGTGCCATCATGGTTTTCATGAACTTTCTGTTCTTTTGAGTTTTCTACGTTTAGTGTGAATTTATTTATGAACTATATGAATTAGCTATATCAAGCAATGAAAAAATATCTGAACTTGCTTGTGCTTGGGGGGGGGGTTGATTGATTCCTCCAAAAATTTTCCGTTCTTCTTGATACGATTCCTTTTATTTTGTTTATGTGAACTTTTTAGTTTGGTAAAAGAAATTTGGAGAAAAATGCATTTGAAATTCAATTCCCTCGGACTGCTAGAAGTTATTTATTCAATTTAGTCTCATTCTCATGCACATGTATTTGAGTCATACCACCGCCTATTGATTCCACAAGGTCCAAGTTACGAACATTATCACAAAAGCACACGAGATACTACGCTATGCAAAACAACGTATGTTACGACATAATTGAAAGGAATTCTGGTCGTGTTCGAAACCAAAAATTGTGAAATTTCATCTCTTAAGACCTGATTTGTCATAGTTGATCTCATGTTTTCGTGAAGCTAACGGATAAGATTTGTTTTATGGGTTTGTGACTTTTTGTAGCAAAATGTTTTTGCCAACCGTTATGACAGAAAAAGATGTATACATGTTTACTGGGCATTAAAATAGTTGTGTCTTGCTAATTGTTGACGTGCCGTACGTGTTGCTACACAGGGATGCCATACATATTAAATCCGATCTTACCCTGCTGTGTGCCATTATAGTTCCAGTCAAGCTTGTGATTCGACCTGGAAAAAATTGCAACAGAGAAAACTTTTTGCTGTAATTACCTACCGCGGACCTTCCCACAACAACATATTAAAAATAAGAAAAAAAATGGAAGCTGGGAAAAAATGGTAATTTGCATAAAAAAAAGACCAACAATGGCCGTTTAAGTCCATTTCTTTTTCAGAATTATTGGTTTTCCCTGCATGATAACTCGGATGGTTATGCTAAAAAGTAACACAAGGCCGACGCCGAAATAAAAAACATGTTTTACGGGCCCCAACGACCCGATTTTTTTTTCAGTTTTTGAAGATTTTTTTTTTTTTAAATAAATTGAAAAATCATTGTAAAATCAGCATGTTTTTTTTTAGCCCAAAATTTATAAATTTTGGCTAATTTTTTTTTAGAAATTTGTTTTGTAAAATTTTTTCATTTTTCTCTTGATTTTCAGATTTTGAGGCTATTTAGGCCCATTTTGAGCTCCAGACAAAGAACAAAAAAAAATGTTAAAAAATGAAAAGAAGGGGAGATTTGTTCTCCCTCCATCTTTATTTCTTATCCTCTTTCCCCGCGTCGTCTCGCGCGTTTCTTTCACTTTGTCCTTCCCTCGTCATTTCCACTTTTCACTGGTCTCTTTATGTCATGTTGGTCTCAGCCCGCAGCCTTCATGTCGTGTTCCCCCTCCTTTCTTTTATCCCTCTCCCCGCTTTATCACTTTTGACTCCCTGTCAATATTCCTTTCCCTTCCACAGCCGCTGTCTTCTTCTTCTTCTGTTTTGGTCTTTTTTGACTTTGTGCATTGTCCTACCCTGTCTCCCCTGTTTTTTTCGTGCCTTTCCTTATCTCTTCCTCTTCTTTTCCCCTCTCGACCTTCCCCCTCCCAACTCAGTGGGTTTTTTCTCCTTGCACCCACCGTTCTTTTTCCCTCCCCCCACTTTCTTCTACCTCTACCCTCGCCATTCCTTCGGCATCCTCTTTCGGTGCACCCATTTCTCACACGTTCTTCCCCACCCTTACTCCTTTGTTAATTTTCCTCTCTTTCCTTTCTTTTTTCGGTCCCTCCTTCCTCTTATTCTGCATCAATTTAGTGGAATTCTGTTTCTGCTGTTCCCGTTTACTTTTCCCCTTATCTACCCTCCCCCTCCCCTGTCTAAAAGACCCGACCGGACGCTATCGAAAGGTCCGCCTCGCCCGTAAACAGGGTTGTCTTTTTCGTGGCCTTATCAAATTATTATTTTCATATAGATATGACAAAGTGAGATGACGTTGTATATTTGGCTGACATTAATACAATATGGCGGCCAGTTTCTAATGATGACGGCCATTTCCGCCAAAATCAAAAGTCACTATTTTTGCAGTATACATATATATATTGTTATTCACAATATATTTGACTTAGATGTCCTAAATTTATTACGTTTATGTGACATTGGTAGTAATAATAATGCAAGATGGCCTATGAATTTCTAAAGATGCCTGCCATTTTCCGGCCCAAACAAAAGTGCATCTTTTTTTTACGTCGGTTGTCATGCAATCCTGCTATTGCCATTTTAAACTACATTGTTAAGAGAGCCATTTTCACTTCTTCTTGAGTATATGTGAAGGTAGTGGAACCAGCTCACTGTTGAATCGGTTGGGTTTGAGAAGTCTATATCCATCGGTGGACGAACGGTAGGGCCACTCATTGAGAATGTGATCCGCAGTCTGTGATGGAAGCCACATTGGCAGGCTGGAGATGTTGCAGCCCAATATCGGTTTTGCATATTGCTGCAGAGTGGCCCCCACTCCAGCTATCAGATTTTTTGGAGGCGAAGGTAACTGGGTTAGCATAGTTTTGAGCACGCGGAAAAAATTGGTTGTCGGCACCAAGACAATGTTGCGACATTCACAAGTCTGTGTGCCCCCTCGTCACAAATCATGGCTACGCCACCTATTGTTTTGAAGCGACCGACTCCTGGGCGAAACCTGTTCAAAGTGATCCATTACTTACGTGGAGATTGCTACCAGGTGTGAGTTCTGTCATATTAGGTGTTTGATAGTGAATTGGTATGATCTTTGGAGTATCTAGCCCAGGTAGGTTCCTGCTGATAAGATGTTGAAAGTAGAGTGCGATAGTTTTTTAGCAGCGTTCGACAGAAAGGTCGCCGAGAGCGCAGTCTCTGTCTGACCGAGATGGTGAGGTGATTCTTGACAGTGAATATGCAAGCAGGTGCTCATTGTCCAACAGAACCTTATTCACCCAGGTTCATGGTATGATGTTTTTCCGAAGCACTGCAGGCGCAATGACCGAAAGAAACTGGTAGATAGAAACTCGGATGTGGAGTAGGACAAAGGCAGCCAGTAATGCTTCTCATGGTCTCGTTGGGGAGTATTGTGTCCAGCTCCCGGGGGGGGGGGGGGGGGGCACTAATCTCTGGAGTTGTGCACACGCATTTTTGTAAGGCTGTAGACCCTATTTTTCAGCATCGCTGTCACCCAACAGATCCCAATGTATTTTGAAAAAATGTCACCCAAAGACCGATTATTTGTTACAATTTTTACCAAACTGTCACCAAAAAACCATTTATTTTGGGGAAAATTTTCAACTTAAAGACCCCTATTATTCTGGGAGTGTTATTGTACAACTTCCTGGTGATGGCATATTCAGCATCACTGTAGACCAGAGCCAGGCGGTGGTGCATAGAGTGGATGGGCTAGCACCCCATGAAGATCCAACAAGGTGGCACAGGAGGTTATTACTCGAAGATACCTTTGCACATACTGATCGAGATGCTGCCGAGACTGCCGATATGCTGCTGATAAAGATTCACTCGGCAGATAAGTAGGGTGGCGTAGGATTGTATGGCAGGGACGCTCCATTGAGGTTGATTTGAAAGCTGAGCTGGGGATGAGCCTCTTTGGTGTTCACACTTCTGGTTTCCCGAACGGGCCAGCCTATTAAAAAATGGTGTGATTTTGGGTGATTTTATAATAGTTGCTGCATGTTGTCTAGGGATAATAATTCCTCAAATGGGTGATTGTTTTTGTTTGAGCTGAAAATTTTCTCAAATAATGATATATCACTAAGGACAAATTGTATTTGAAATAAAAATGCCAAGTAAAACAAAAAAAATGAGTAGTAAAGTAAATTGCTTGTCGGAATTTCAATTTTTAGGTGTCAATTTGTAAGTCTCATTTTTCCATGAAAATAAAAGCACTAATCACTAAACTGGGGATTTTTTGTATTGTGTGTATTATCTGATATATGACATGTCTATGCAATGTAAAGAAGTCATGATGTATTGACTTGAGTTGGATTTTTTTTTGACTCGGTATACGGTATTTTTATGGACTATTTCAACACATCTGACTAAAAAAATAATAAAGGCTTAGTAAAAGAAAACCTCACCTCTTTCAGCACACTGTGTTGACCCAGTTATGTCATTGACTGTAGGACTCGTCTTAGCCAGCTTGCACAACACACATGCCCACCTAGTGAAAACTGATCTGCTGGTATGGTGGAAAATGGAAATGCTACTGTTGTTTTGTATTCTACTAGCAATGAAGCAAACGACATTGATTGATGCCAAAAATCAAGCAGTAGTAGTAGTTAGTATCAGTTGCAACGCGCGGGCCAAAAATTAAAAATGACTGGAAACCTCAATTGTTGCTTGCCCACCAACGTATCCGCTTCGCAGGATTCAGCCACGTAAGTCACAGGACAGTACACGATGATCAAACTCGAACTGAGCTGAGAGTGAGACTCGGTGACGGCGAAGATTCCATCACTATGCCAGGCCTATAGTTAGTCTGGCTCCTACGGGGCATCTATCATATCCAAGCGATTTTGGTTCAAATGCTAAATCACTACCTCTAAAATCTCCTTCGGCATCACTTGAATGGTCCTTGAAAAAGACGGTTTTACTTCCTTCATTTTCATCGCGTCGGCGACACGACGCCATTTTGTCTGCATCAGTCAGCCCGATTCAGTCCTCGTCCAGTGTTTTTTCTATTCTATTGTTAGCTATTTTCGCAAAACAGGCCCACATAAATTGTTTGCGACTTGCGACAATGCCCATCTTTGCCCTGATTTTCAAGGGGAACTTAGCATTCATGAGGTTATAGGGGGGGTTGGACATAAAAAATTCCTAAAAATTCTTTAAAAAAACAAAAAAACACCAAACATTATGGCTTAAAGACGATGACACGGCCGTAGTTTTTATTGGGTGTAATACGACCTTGACCGAAGTGAACGCCAGGATTTACGTAAGTATTTCCAATTGGCCGTTGGACGTAAACGGAGCTCAATTATTATGACGTAATATTTTGTTTTGATCGACAAGTCGATAACTGTGCCAAGTACGTGTTAAGATGCACAAGTAGTAGCGGTGGACTTGGACTTAACTCAGCTGAACCACACACCAGTGTCTCCAGGTCTTGAGATATGCTCATGGCCCCGTAGCGGGCACTGCCCCACTCTATAGTGGGGGCAAATTTCACCGTATTGGGAAAATTTTCCCTTTTAGGGTGGGTCAAACGGACAATTTTTCCCTGGTCAGAGGGCTAAAAATGGCGATTTAGCATGATTTGTGCCCCCCCCCGACTTCCCACCCCCCCTGGCTTGTTACGCCACTGGATATGTTGCAAGACATAAAAGTCAGGGCCCATATCTGCAGGAAATAAGGGTACATTCTATTCAGTCCAGCTTATGTCCAAGTAAGAAGGACAAGATCGGTCGGTCAGCCATAGTTTGTCTCTAGATGTGTTTGAGGTTAAATCGCTGATATACAAGTTTTGAACAGCATGGGAGCCAGTACTGATCATGTGGGATCTCGTTCCTCAAATGACGCAGTCGAATGATCTGCTCATCATGGTCTTACGAACCAAAGGTTATGGTATGGACGACAAAATTTGGTGATCTCTTTTTTTTGACAAAGCATATGTGTATATCCTTATCAATATCCTTGTGAAACGACCATTTGCGACGCGGAGTTGCCGGCTAATTGAGTTGGCAGCACCGGTCTTAATTTGTGAGATCCTCAATTTTGCTCTCAGTCCTGGGGCTTGCTCTGCGCTGCTTTCAGGTGATCCTCGCATTAGGCGCTCAGTCGGGTCTCACGACCTTGCTGTGAAAGTCCCCAAGGTCCAACTTGGCCTCCAACAGAAGATAATAACATGATTTTTGGCGGGCGAAATGGGGGCCATATTTTAAAAATTACCCCGATTTTGTATTCAATTGGCCCTCTTGTAAAACATTTTATGATTATATGCATACAGAACAATTGTAGTTCTAATGCTAGTCATTATGTGATATTCCCAAAATTAAGTGTCTATGTGCCTATATTATTAAAACATCTATAGGTCTGGCAAGCCTATTTTTTGTGGTTTTGAACAAATTACTTTTTTTCCCAGACATCCATTTTTTTCTATTTTTATAGTTAATGTGGAAGGTTCTTAGAGATTGTTTCAACAAAAATAAGTTTCGGTTCTAATTTTTCAAGGTATTATAGCTATTATTTTTGACTAGATTGACTGCCTCTTATAATAATATCATTAGCATCAAGCATACATGAAGTGCAGGGGCTGTGCCAGGGTAAAATCATTGGGGGGCGAAACATCATATGGGGGGGGTGAAATTGATGATTGAGCAACAGTACAAAATGAATCATTGGTCCAGAACCTTAATTTTTGTGCAATTTATTGCGTAAGACGCCTATTGTTTTTCCTAATTTGAAAAAACCTCGGGGGGGGGGGGGGGGTGGTGGCATGGCGCCGACCCTGATGAAGTGTTGAATTTGGCCATACTTTACATGGGATGGATAATGGCAGTAGAAAATTATTAGTTGGCTTCTAAGCTCTGTAGGTATATTTATCAAAGGAAAATGTAGTGTTCTTCTGTAACAAAATAGCAATTTGATTGGGTAAAGAGAATGGATGAGGATGGGTTGGGGACACATCTTAAAGGCAGAACCGCTAGGGCATTACCCACCACTTAGACACAACTCTTATAAGATTCGTGTGTAAGTAAAAAGGTGTGTAGCAAGGGGGATGAGGAGGGGCAGTGCATCGAATCCTGGAGGGTCTAAAAAGAAAAAAAAGAGGGCTTTTGAGGGCATTATTAAAATAGGCCTCAATTGTGAAAGTGCATACCCTGCCAGGAGGCCTTTTAAAGGCTGACCTCAGAGATTTGAAAATTTAACTTTTCATTGTATTAATTAAGAAGATATTCAACTAGAAATAAAGATAGTACCTAAAATGCTCATTCCACAGTTTGAGATGACTATGAATTTACGTTTTGATGCAGTAAACATTGTGTCAGTATAACAGCTGCCATAGGATACTGTGTATAACATAAAATTCTGGATCCAAGAATTTTATACAAAAGTTAGGAATTTTTAGCATGAAGGACTTCCAATTTGAGCTTAGCTATTTCAACCCAGTGATTAGTATATGGACAGGCATTATGAATATGGCAAAAAAACGCATGTGTTTGTGAAAGTTTGAGTGTTCCTCTTCGGGTAATCTTCTGGTCAGCACATTATAGTCTGTGGGCATTAATTCCTGTTAAATGTTGCCAAGTATGTTTGCATATGGATGCAAAACGGCGCACCAGCTGATTGCTACGAAATGTGCGGTGATGCCGTGAGAGACGCACACGTGTGCCATTTGTAAACAACAATTATGGCCCAGAATAAAGATGTACAGGATGAATAATAAGCTACCTTTGTTGAAGCTACTCAATTAGAAAACCACAGAAAAAATGGATTTGGTGGAAACCTAAATCTCAGCCTTGTGGTCACTAAAAGGACCAATGCCAGGCCCATGGTTGCAACATGCATTTTGACAATGGTGGTAAAGCCCATTACAGAAACTTGACAGCAAATGTACCTGTTGCATAAGGCCCAGCGCAAGTCTACAACCCCTCTGGTCTGATACCAACAAACACATCATTGAAACTGACAAACACCAAATTGTAATGTAAGAATTGATCTGTTGCTGGATGACGGATCAAGCACGAGGGAAGATGGGTACCTGGGGTACTGAGTGTGCCAAGGAGAATTAGGTTGGGACTAGAGGATCCAGTAATTCAACCGCCTTCCTGTGGATAAAATGAAATATTTAATAATCATATTGCACTTATGTCAAAATGGGGGAAAAAGTTAGAAATGAAGTTATGTAACATTTTAGGGTAAGTCATTTACTCTGAGTTGTCTGAGGGATTTATTGTAATTAGCTGCCCAAGGTGTAAAATTTAGCATCCATTAAAGCAATAATTACAAATTTTAAAAGAATGCCCCCAATTTTCAAAAACTGTGAGAGTTTTTTTGCCAAGTTGCATTGGTAATTGGCTTGTAAACATATCTGTGAATGGCGAAAGCTTGAACTGCTCTTTATTGTCGCATAAGAAGAGATTTTGAATTATTCTTCTTTGAATAATATCGGACTTCCGATAATATTTCAACGGTTTTGTGAAAGTCATTCCAATATGACAAAATACTGTTGAAACTTAATGAGCCCCTGGCACTGACCTCCTGACCTTGGTGATGTGACCTTGACCGCTTAACATATGAAGATTCCCATGTTCTTTCTATAACCCAAGTGTGGTTCCAATCAGTCTTCAACTTTTAAATAAAGACCCAAATGAATTTTACCTAACCCCCAATTTTCACCTCACCTCAAGTATATAATTCTCCCTCAGATGACCTCTGACCTTGGTATGTGTCCCCTTGACCTCATTAACATATGAAGATTACCATGTTCTTTCTAAACCCTAAGTGTGGTTCCCAATCAGTCTTCAAATTTTCAAATGAGACCCAAATGAATTCTTACCGAAAACCCAATTTCACCTAACCTCAAGGATATTAATTCTCCTCAGATGACATCAGGGACCTTGGTATGTGACCTTTGACTCATTAACATATGAAGATTCCCATGTCTTTCTATAACCCAAAGGTGGTTCCAATCAGTCTTCAACTTTAAATGAGACCCAAATGAATTTATTTTACCCTAACCAATTTCACCAACCTCAAGTAGATAATTTCCCTCAGGATGACTCGGACCTTGGTTATTGTGACCTTTAACCTCTTAAATATGAAGAAGATTCCCATGTTCTTTCTATAACCAAGTGTGGTTCCAATCAGTCTTCAACTTTTCAAATGGACCAAATGAATTTTACCGAACCATTCACCTAACTCAAGTATAGAATCAGCCTCCCTCAGATGACCTCTGCCCTTGGTATGTGACCTTTGACCTCCTTAAACATATGAAGGAACCCCTAGTGTACCTTAACCCAGTCTGGTTTTTTAAATGGACCTTAAAATTTTCGAAGAAGGCGACCCGAAAACCTAACCAAACTGGAACTCAACACACACCACATACATACAGACACATACGGAGATTCGCACCCTCGCAATACCCCTCTGCTTTTCAAGCCAGGGGGGGGAGAATTAAAAATAGCCGGGAACAATAGAGTCAATGCTAGGTGTCACCTCTCATCCATTAGCTGTTCTGATAGTTCATGCAAGTCAAGTTAGGATCATTGTGAGATTGTGCTATTTCATAATGGATGGACAAGACACAAAACTCCCGTTTCCAGCGCTGATGTGAATTAGGAGTGGGGATCCCGAGTCCTAATTATCAAAACAACCTTCTTTTATAGCGCTTATGAACACATTTAGGCATTATCGTTCACAGTTATAGTTTATAGGACAATTTCCACCACCAACTCTGCCCTGAATAAATTTGAAAATGTGGGTGCTCTTTAAAAAAAATGTGTTATTATTGCTTTGAATGCTCTTGGTTGATTGATAAGTTTATTCTTAAAAGTTTAGTGAGTTTATAGGCGAAGGAAAGTCTGTAGAATTCTTTTTTTTATTATTTTTAAAAGGGAAAATACCAAAAAAAGAAAACAGCAATGCTTTTAGATATAAATTGTCATTTAATTATGGGTTGTATTAAGTGACTGTATGACTTAATGACTAAAATATTAGATTGCTTTCAATCTTTATACTTGCAGGTGTGAGTTAGAATAGCTATACCTTGTACAGACATGCACAAATCTGATTTTTTTGATACTTTTTCATATATTTTTGATTAATCAATCATTGGGCCAATACATTTTTTTATGTATAGTTTGTGTAGTTGTTTATTTGTTTTCAGTTTCCTTTTGCTCTATGCCTTATAGTTTGTCTTATTCCGTTTTCGCTATTTTTGTCATTTTGGCCAGGTTGGTCCACTGGTCAAAACTGAACTTGATTAAAATGTATTAGAATATACGTTTTAAGAGATTAAATAAATGAATTAAACCATCACCAATAAAAATAACAAAGGGAAAGAAATACAACTGTGTAAAAGACAAATGAAGTTCTATAATTGTAATAAATTTTGTAAGGTAGATGGTTGACACCATGATATGCACTTGTATGCGTCGTCTGAAACAGACATTGCTTTCGACCAACTTTCATGCAGTACTACCTTCACTCTCATGCTCTCTTTTCTGATATTAGAAGTAACCACTGCCTGTGTAATAAAATATAACATCAGTAATAGGCATAAACTAGCCATTGCCTGGGAATGGCAAACAAGACGGCTAATTAGGAAGGGTGACCCCTTAAGACCCATTGAGGTGACTTGACCTTTGATCGTTGTTAACTTGACCAATATGGTCACAAATGTCATTAAATGTATTGTATGTGTTAACACAACGTTACAAGGATCATTATTATTGATTTCAACTCAATCCAAGCAGGTAAGGGATTTGACCTTTTTCACCTCTCATAACGTGACCCCTGGGTCACGGATGTGGGTCAACTGTACTTGTTCTGATTTATGATGCACAGAGGATTATTCTGACAAATTTCAACTCCATCGGAGCTTGTTTGTAGTTTTGACCTTTGACATTGAACTTTGGGGCGAGACTATATTACCCCTCTCCTACCATTAATGTTACATCACTGCAGCAATAATGGGCTTTATCTGTTTTCTATAGGCTGAGATAAGCGAATTGTTTTTTTTACATTTTTTGGCAAAATTACCATTGCACCCCCTTTGATGACTTTGACCCCAATAGAAAAAAAACCTCATGGACACCGTAAAAAATGCATGTTCCACGTTTTAATAAAAAAATTCTATTATGCTAGTTCTAGAGATAAAAACTTCTTGAAGTTATTTAGCTTAAAACCGGAATGGACCTAAATGACCTTTGACCCAAAAAGAAATACCCTGCATACTCAGGTATTCACCAATGCATATCTGAAGTTATGTCACTCTACTATGTTTACATTGTGAGATAAAAAGTTTGGACTATTTTGGGGTTTTGAGCGGAAGTTCCCCTTAATGACCTTTGACCCCATGTAGAGCACAACATTTTGAAGGGTTTTAAAGCTGGTTCGTATGTATGAGTCACCTGACCATGCAACGTTGCATATAGCAGATAGATAATTTTTGAAGATTTTTTGAAGATTTTAACATTAAGACGGAAAGTGTCCTTAATGATCCCAAATTGACCTCTCGACCCAGAACCTTTTGTGAAGGGGTCTCAAAAGCTGCTCCTCTGCGCGTCACGTACCATGCAATGTAAACTGGAGGAGGAGTAGCATATTTTAAAGACAAATTCACACGTTTGACCCCTGGACCTCTAGATGACCCCAACAGGGGTCCAAAAGTCATATGTCATAAATGGGATGACCCAGCGGTATTTGGTGCAAAATCTAGTCAGAATACAGCAAACCGTGGACTGAGCTAAAAGCATTTGAAATGTTGCCAGAAAGAAGAAAGAAGAACGCATCAGAAACAGAACAAGACGGCCTTGAGGGCCGTCTTGAAATTAACACAAAACACACCACAGTACTCATCACAGGCGGCATGTATTCCACTTTCTTAACACATTATCGGACAAAAGGAATGACCCAAAAAAAATTCTACACAACAAAAAATCTTATTGAAAGACCAAAATTGAAACAAACCACAAATGAATGAGCTGAAAATAAACCATTCATGGACATTCGACTAAAAGTTGGTCCTAGTAGTAGCAGTAGTAATCCAAAGTGTTAAATCGGCTTTTTGTCCCCGCAATGGGGTTGGCCGGATTCCTGAATATATGCCATCTGAGGATAGTGGAGCAAAAATAATTGACAGATGCTTTTTTGATGGATCCCACAGTGTTGGGTTTGCCTAGCCCTTTGGCAAACCACGCCCACTAATTAAAAATAAATGGACCTAAAAGAATACATGCCAACTCTAACTGACCAAATTCCTAGCATTGTAAAGGTACTCTAGTTTGTCAGCCAGGAGGAGTGATGTCATAGCTTTAATGCAGTGTAAATGAGGCACGTCAAAAATATCTAAGCAAATGATAACATTGCTTTATACTCTGGCTGAATGAGGTGTATCAGTGATGCCACAACGTTGAAAACAATATTAGGAAATTTACAGGAGTAGCCAAAAGGTGAAGAATAAAGCTGTTAGAATGTTCATTCCACATTTTTTTCCAAAACACTGACATGGAAGAAAACGCATGGTGAAAATAGGAAATCTGTTTAATTGCAAGTTGCAGTTGGTGTCCGATGGAGAGATACCTTCAACATTGATAAAATAACGGTTTGTCTTATTTAGGTTGCTTTCAGTTTTACCACTTGGCAGGTATGCAGGACACTTATACTTGTACAAAAAAGGAGAAATCTGAATTTTTTTCTGGTGTCGCAAATCATTAATAATGCCTTTTATTTAAAAAACTGTTGAGATGAGGAATGCACAAGTCTCTTAGCACTTTCCCCCGACTGGACTGTTGCCCAGATCGCTTCAGGCACATTCCATGTCAACATTCGCGATGTGCCACCGCAGCACGTCATGGATTTTTTTCGCTTTAAGTCTGGTGGTAGAAATTGAGACGTATAATTGAAAATCCTGAAATTTTGAGCGTCATAAGTCCATTTCGTTTTCCCGCTAGAGCAATTGGAAATTAGGGGGTCACCATCAAAGTGCCACCCAATGTGAAAGACGATGTGAGAGGTCACAAGATTGTAATGGAGCCCTCCAAACTTTGAAAATCACTACCTTAGGGTAATATTTTGGTTGAGAATTCAAATCTGGCATCAGGAAGTCATAGCGTGTTTACTTTGGAGTAATGAGGCCTAAATATGCGCCTTTGTCATTCGGGGGCCAAGTCTGGGGGTCATATCCAGAATTAAGAAAATTTTTATGTCCATCTTTTGGTCCAATCAGAGTTACATAGTACAACTTAACCCAATACAATTATGAACACATAGAAAAGTAATAGTGGGGTAACGCCCCTTAAAATGTAATTGTACTTTTTTACACATTGACCCCTGAAAAACCAATGTTGGCATTCGACACCACCCTTACTTCAAGATATGTTGAAGATATACATTAAACACCTTCCTTGAAAGAACTAGATTGGTGTCTTAATTTTTTCACCAACAAAAACACACTCAAAGTTACACACAAAGGTATAGTGACCCAGAGGTCATTGTAACATGCACAGTGGATTAACCAATGACTTCTATGGGGATATCAGCAAAAGTTTCTTGTGCTGAAAAAGAATGGAAGGAACATCAAGTCACCAAGCTGGTTCTTCAAGAAGGATTGATGTGTATCTTCCACATATATGAAGTAAGAGGGGTGAGTTTCATGTCAAACATTGATTTTCAGGGGGGGGCCAATATATGTCCAAAATGCAAAATTAGGATTTTGCAATAGGCTGTAACTCGCCTATAAATTACTACCTAATATTGCTTCTTATTGTACTGGCAGAAAGTCATGCAGTGTGACTCTCATTAACAGAAAATGGACATTAAAAAATTGTTACTTACGGAGTTCTGACCCCGAAACTGGTCCCGATGACAAGTATTGATTTTTACACCCAAATAACTTTAAAAGTAAAGGGGCTTTCACATTTTTATGGCCAGATTGAATTCTACACATAAAAATCCCCCGATATTGATTTCAAAGTTAGGGAGGGTTACATACAAGTTTATGGCACTCTCAAAATTGTCTTTCGCATCGCACAGAATTTTTGATGGTGACCCCCCTAAATTTCTGCATGCCTCCGGTGGGAAAAACGAAAGGGCGGTATGAAGCTCAAAATTTAGGGGATTTCATTCTCATCAATATCTATCATCACACCAAAAAAGAAAAAAAATCCATGACATTTGGCTCGGTGCAACATCTAGAGTGTTGACATGGAATCAGCCTTCAGAAGTTTTCCGGCAGTGAGGTGAACCATTGATAAAGCTAGCGAGATATAGGCCATTCTGGCTGGAACCTGCCCTGACTTTCTAGGAAACAATGTTCGCCTCTGGGCTGTTTTTCAGTGAAACCGATATCAGCTGGTCTGCCCACACAAGTAAGCTGGCAGGAGGTCACTGGAGGCCAATCTTTACCGCAAATTCCTTGGTGTGAGAGGCCCAGGAAATTGCCAGTCCATGTAAAGGGTAAGAATACCTCAAGGGTGCTACTACATTAGTAACCAAATTGACTTGCTTAACCAAGTTTAGGCAAATGTGGCTGGATTTCTCATATTCTAACAGTCTGTTTTATTTAGTTAAAACCTCTAAAGATATCAGACAGAACTTGAGAAAAGATTTATAGAATAAAGACAAAAAAATCCGTAAACTGATTTCACTTAAAGTTAAGAAACAGATTTTCCCAAGAGGATGGTATCAAATTTACTGTATCCAAATGTTTTTTCTCTCAATTTCGCGTCTAAGTTACAACCGTACGCAAGCCATTCAACGCATCAGAGTAGCAACAAGTTGCAAAACAACTAATTTAAATCAACAATTATGGTGCATTTTACGATCCAACAGGCGGCGTACGTGAGTGCGTAACACACATGATAGCAATGGCAAAACCATGCCGAAGAAGAAAATAAAAATCCTAAAGAGTATAACTCTTGCCTGTGTTATTGATGATGTTACATTATTTACTTCTTTTGGAAATAACGAAAAGCTGTGAATATTTGCATCCACCTAAAAAATCGTACAATTGCAGCGGAATTTATCAATATTTTCATGATTCTAACTGTTTGAGTTGCATGCAATGGCCAGCTCTGATGGCTCCTACAATTGAAGGAGTCCCTCCCTCCTCTCTCATCTCAATCGGTTGTAGATAGCGATTGCTTCATCTTTAGAACCTGTTAACAAAACACAATCTCAGTGTAATTCTTGGGAATATATTTACCTAACTACTACAGTAAAGCAAAAAAAGGAAAATAAAATAGTTACTCCCCTCTCTCCCTTTTCGATAAAATGTAAACATCCAAAGGGTTTTCAAATTTGTGGAGATGATTTCAGTAAGTGCAACGGAAAAACCCGTTTTACGGGCGGGCGGCACCTTTCAAATAGGGTCAATCTGGTGAGTTTTCCCCTCTGGAGGTTAAAATTGGCCTAAAAATAGCCACCAAATGTGAAAAAGTGAAATTTTTACAAACATATTTTGTTTAAATTAGCAAACTTGATAAATTTTTGCCAAAAAATGAATGATTTTACATGATTTTGGCAAAAAATTTAAAAAAAAACTCTTCAAACTCAAAAACAACTAGGTGGGTGTGCCATAAAACATGTTTTTTTTGTGGCCTAAAGGTCCATTTCCATTATGTTGACTTTTTTCTACTGCCATGTGTCCCTTTTAAAAGAAACTACAATTTTTGCGGTTCTCGGCTTTCGTGCTGCTATATTCAAAGAATATAAGATGTGGGGCGCCCAGTCATCTTACAAATTGACTTTGACCTTTGGCCCAAAATGACCTTGGACCTGTCAATAAATGAGGATCCCATGTTGCACATAGACTCAACTTTTCAAGGGAAGTCAATTTTACATTTTAGACATTTTTCAACTATGACCTTACTATAACCCTTGGAAGTGACCTTTGACCTATCAACATATGAGGCAAACCCCCATGGGCACCTATTGACACAAGTTTAGTTCCAATTGAACTTCCAAACTTGTCAATTGAGGGTCAATTTAAAAAACTTAACATTTTAGTGACACAAACATACACACCATACGGACAACATACACACATACATTACACCCGCACGACAGAATGCAATAGTCCTGCCAGCTATAAGTGCAGCCCACAAAGCTGGGTCTAAAGTGTGTTCTTTTGAGAATACCAACTTTTTGTGGAATGATTACCAACCCCATAATGCTACTAATGATAGAAGAATTTACTGAAGTATGTGACGTAGATACACCAATCACCGTAAGCAAACACATGCTGATTATAAAATGTCATATTATAATCAGCCAAAACCAAAAATATGTGACACCTAGCATAAGATAATTCAAAATGACTCTCATAAACTGATTAGAAACAAGGCGAACTCGTATTTTACGCGATGCGTAAAAAACGTCCCCGCAGACACTATCGCACGATCACTAAGTGATGACTAGAACTGTACCAGTCCACCCTAATTTTGGGCACCAACTGCTTACCCAAAATATTGAAAAAAAAATGTGACTTTTTGGTGAAGTAAACTCGAGAAATCTTAAAATTCATGTGCAAAAACCTGAAACTTCACTAAATTTAGTAAAATATAGTAATTTATTCAATTTAGAACAAATTTTGAAAAACTTCCTGGACCAACATTTTTAAATTTTGGGACCCAAATGAGGTCTAGAAAGGGGGCGAAAAACCGAATTTTACATATTTCCAAATTTTCCAAGAAATGTAAAACAGGCTGGCAACCAAAAGACGACCATGTTAACAACCCCCCCCACTAAAAAGAATAAATTCATGAAAAAAATGGGTACTACGTAATGTTAATACCTTGTTGAGTATACTTCCCCCCACCTAGCAATTACGCTGATTTTGCATATTAATTAAGCGGATTTGATATTTAATTTGCCCGAAATCGCCCAAAATCTATAAGGTCGAGAACTTCTCGACCCCTTCTCCACCAAGTTACATCAATAGACGCCATACAGACTCCCCCAAGGGCAAAAAAAAAAAAAATTGTACCCAAGCCTGCGGAAAATTTTCATTAAATTATCAAATTAGATACTTAATAGCATATTTACACCCAAAATCTAATAAGGTCGAAATCATCAACCCGCTCTTTCCACCAAGTTACATCATCGTAGCCCTCGAGGAAATTCAGAAAAATCGTACACAATATGGTCACTATGATGGACATTTCTGGGAAATATGGACCTTTTTGGCCCTTGACCGTGTTCCCCACCGACCAGGGGAGGAACCCTGGGGTGAATTACATGGTTAGTAGGGGGTTTCCCCTCCTACAATATACCAAGTTTGGCTACTCTCGCTTATCCAGGAAAAAAAATATGGCCCAATGTTCAGGGTTAACATGTTTATCACGGACATACATACGGACATTACATAAGGACATACATCCGGGACATCATACGGCCATACACGGACGGAGCCCATTTGATAGTCCCCTCCCGCACTTCGTTCGGCTGGGGACAAATACTCACAAAGAAGAAACTGACCCACCACCTATCCAGGAGACAGGATTGTCAAAGAGTTTTTTTAGCAAACTAAGAGCCTGGTGTCTCCACACCTCCAACAAATTTATGAGGAGAGAAGGTAGATGGCATCCTTACTTGCCAACGACTGGTCGCACAAAAAACAAACAACAAAATTCACCACATGTGAAAATGCACTGACAATTGATCAACAATTAGCTATAACAGAGCCAAAACACTAAATCCACATAAAGCATTGATTGGCAACACTGGGAAATAGTGAATGCATTCTGGCATCACAAAACAGACTTCATAAATTAGAAAACTGAAAATGCACATTAAAGGCATATCAATAACTTGCCAAATCTGAAAAACTAAAAAAAAAATCAGATTTTCGCATGTCTATTGTCTATAACAATGTAGCTATCATAACATATCCTGAAGTAATAGGCTGAAGCAACTAATAAAGACAAAATGACTAATTGTAGTCATAACTGGCCATACGGACACTGACTACAACACATAATTGAATGGCGATTCATACCTTTGAATAATGCTCTTGTCATTTTATATGGAACTTATGCAAATTAGACGACGTATTCCCCTTGGATGATCCTTCAAATTTCAAATATTTTTGCTCTTTTGGGGGTGGATCACTGATAGTGCCTTTAAATAATTGGGCGGTATCTCAATATCCAATATGACCCCCCCCTTCTAAAAATGAGTTAATTAAAAGATTGTACCCTTTAACGAAGAAGTGTAACTGATACCTTACTTTCGCTCAGTGGAGATACCACGTGAAAGACATTTGGTCTTCAACTAAAAAATTAGCCCCCGAACCGAAAAGTGGTGTTTTTAATGCGATGCCATCAATATATTATTTGTTCTAAAAGTCTGTATGAATGTCCAAAGGACATATAATGTATGGGAATCGCCTTACCCCAGGTTATTTTCAAAATGATAGCATTTTGTGACAGAAGAATACAATAATTGCCTTGAAACCTGCAATATTACCAAATGAAATAACTGGATTCATGTCGATGTCAACATATGGACTAGAAACAGGAAAGAGATTCAATTAATGTGGACAGGGGATATAAGATTCATTAGTTAACTTTTCCGTGGGGAGCCACTCACATATACAGGGTTCACAACTTATAGGTGCCCCAAGCATTTTGGATAACTATCAAACTTCTCTATCAATTTCAAAAGTAAAAAAATACAAAGAAAAAGAAAAAAAATAGTTTGTGATGTTCCCTGACAACGTTAATGACAAGCTAAAATATCAACTTTCACAAATTAAAAAAATACACGGTCCTTGGACTGAATGGTGTCGCCTGCCGTCTCGATTTGTGTTGTAATGATAGGCCTCATTGCGACCTTGACCTTTGGAAAATGTGACCTTTGACATTGGCATGATGACCTGTGACCTCATAACAAATGATGGATCCAATGTCGACCTTATGACTTCAAGTTTGCTACCAATTGAACTTCAACTTTTAATTCAGGTCAATTTTCAATCAATCAATCAATATCAATCAAATTGATTTCATTTTTTAGTCAATGGCAATGGCAAATTTTACATTGCAACCGAATTTAAAACTGGCACTCAATGACCCTCTTGACCATGGTTGTGACCTTTGACCCCTGGGATGACCTTTGAATTGGTATGTGACTTTGACTGGTATGTGACCTTTGACATTGGTATGTGAACCTTTGACCTTGGTATGTGACCTTGACCTTGGTTGTGGACCTTTGACATTGGTACATGACCTTTGCCCTTGTGGTACGTGACCTTTGAATGGTATGTGAACTTTGATGTCATCAGGCAAATGAGGGATAGCATGTTGCATCTGTGACTCCAAGTTTGGTTTAAATCCATAAAAGTATGCGGATATTACAGGCACTTAACCCTGTTTTCACAACAACAACAGAAACAGTTAATTTTGTGACTGATTCCGTACAACGGGCAGCTAAAAGTTGCACTTGCAAATTTAAAAAACTACACCGGTCTTGGGATGCATTGTTCGCCCTGCCGTCGATGGTGGTAAGATTGATCGGCCTCCATATGACCTTTGACTTGGCATGTGACCCTTTGACCTCATCAACAAATGGAGGGATCCAATGTCGCACTATGACTCAAGTTGGTTAAAATTGCACGTCAACCTTTTCAATTCAGGTCAATTTTCAATCATCAATCAAATCAATCACAACTTTATTTCATTTTTTATTTAATCAATAATTAAATTGTTTACTTGCAACCGATTTTACAACGTGACTCACCTGACCTTTGACACTGGTATGTGACCTTTGACATGGTTAGTGGTCTTTGACTTGGTAGGGACCTTGACCTTGGTGGTGAACCTTTGACATCCTTGGTATGTGACCTTTGAACTTGGTATGTGCCTTTGACCTGGATATGTGACCTTGACCTTGGTACATGCCCTTGACCTTGGTACCGTGACCTTTGACTGGTACGTGACCTTTGACCTGGGGATGTGACCTTTGATGTACTCAGTAAAATGAGGGATCGCATGTTGCTCTGTGACTCAAGTTTGGTTTAAAGCCATCAAAAAGTATGAGGATATTACAGGGAAATGTTAACCTGTTTTCACAACAACAACAGGCAACAGTAATTGTGATGTTTCTTACAAATATGCGGCCTAAAAGTTGCACTTTGACTTTTTTCAAGGTTTTCACCGTATCGGTAGTCTTTTTTTAAACACTTGCTATTAGGTTTATATTTCACAAATATGCCTTGATGTTGATTACATAACAGGGATTACTGGATGATGAAAAAAAAAAACCCGCACCCCTGTTCTTTTTTAACAAAAATATTCGAGAGGTGGGAGGAGGAGCAGGATTTTGGAAACTAGCAAAAGGTCCTGTACAGTGATGAAGTAGAGATAGGACACCTGTCTGTTGAAGAGTCTTTTTACAAAACCAGAATTGTATTGAAACTAGATAGGAGAAACAAGAATCTGAACAAGACGACGTGAAATACCTCTGAATGACCTTGTTTGACCCATGCTAAGCACAACTTTGTGAAGGGTCTCAAGTGTGTGTCAATTCAAGGTCACATGAAGTCATGGGAAAGCAGCTGGAGGACCCTTCACAAAGTTGTGCTGGCATCTCATGATCATGATTTTTTTAAGGTATTTTTTGAAAGGAACTTCAATGATTTCGAAAAGGTTTTAACATGTTTATAATGTCACAGTGTCATTCTGCCAAATTTCCGCCTCAAATCGGAGCCTGTTTATTGATTTGACTTTGACCTATCGCGTGACTCCTGGGTCAGGATGGTCGTCTTCAACGTGCTGGTTCTGTTATTATGATGTCACAAGGATCATCCTGCAAATTTCCGTTCATCAGAGCTTGTTTGTCGATTTGAACTTGACCTTGATCTTTGACCTTTGGTTATTCGTCGAGACTCTCCTAGACCTCACTCTACAACAATGTTAAATCACTGTAGCAATAACGGGCTTATCTGTCTTCTATAGGTTGATATATAGCCAATTTGGTCTTATTTATTAGAATTTTGCAAAATGGACCCTTTGCCCCCCTTAATGGACCTTTGATCCGGTATAAAAAAAACCGCATGTACACAACAAAAAATGGACATGTTCCAATACCAAATAAAAAAATTCTACTATGCTTAGTCTGGAGATTAAAAAATTCTTTTAAAATTATTTAGCTCCAAAACCGGAAAGACCTGCTGTGCTAAAGCAACTTGGACCCCCAAAATAAAAATACCTTGCATACATGGGCTAATATACATGACATATCTAAAGGTTATATTAACTTACTGCGATGTTTTACATTTTAGCTAAAAAAAATTTGAAGTTTTAAATAAATTTTTGGTTTTGACCGGAATAGTGACCCTAATGACCTTTGACTCCTTATTCCTGAACACCAGATATGTAGCCGGGTCAGTGGTTCTTGAAAGTTTCGTGATATCGGCGCGTCCGTAATACTGTAGACGGAAGTAGAAGCTGAAGAAGATATTTTGCCATTTAAATGCGGCCATATTTTGATTTCAGGACCGGCGGAAAGGAAAGACCCCCTTATAATGACCGTTGATCCTATTCCCGCAAAACCCTATATGAGAAAGGGTAGGAAGTAAGTGGTGCTCTGAACAAGTTGGGTTATTATCAGCATAATTCTGTAGAAGAAGAGAATTTTGTCACAATTAATTACAATTTTGAACAACTGTGGCCAGGTCAAGGTCACATGAGGTCCAAGTGGTAATGGTACCTGGGGGCCCAGTCTAGCATTACTGTGATCAAGTTTTTGGTCACAAAACACAAACCATGGCTGTGTGGGCTAGAATGCAGTTAAAGGGTGGTTGCCATCAAGAAAGAAGAACTAGAGGCAATTGTGCTCGAAGAGCAGCAAAAACCTAGCCTTGGGATAAAAATGACCTTTGACCCCAAACCCGAGCACAAATTTTGTGAAGAGTCTGACTGCTTCATGCATGGGTCACGTGACATGGTAACCAGGGTGGCAAATGACAGGAGTATTAATTTTTGAAGATTTTTACATTAAGACCGGAAGTTTCCCCTTTAATATGACCTTTGACCCCCATGCTGAAGCACAATTTGGTGAAGGATCTCACGCTGCTTCATATGCTTGAGCCACTGACCATGCTACCTTGGCAAGACAGATATGAATTTTTGAAGATTTTTACATTAAGAAACCGGAAGGGCCCCCTTAATGACCTTGACCCCCATGTTTGCATACCTTTGGTTAAGGGTCTCAAGCTGCTTCTATTCATGGGTCCATTGACCATGCTAACTACTTGCATATAGCAATCTGAATTTTGAAGATTTTTCACATTCAACCGAAAGTGTCCTTTATGACCCCTTACTGACCTTCGAACAAATGCTGTGTACACACGCCCATAGGGGCCTTGGGGTCAGGCGGTTCTCTTTCTGAACAGTCTTGTGATTATATAGCATTGATTGTGGAACAAGAAGGATTTTATCAGAATTTTGACGAATGCCCCTTTTATCGGGCCCACATGACCTTTTACCCAATCTGCGTACACACCGTAGGGGGCTTGGGTCAGTGGTTCTTCTGATACAGGTCTGGTGATCATGGACATATGTGTGGGCAGAAGAAGGCTTTTATAGAGTTCCGAAATTTCAAAGAATGCCCCTTTAAATTGTCTCACTGACCTTTGGACCCAAATCTGTGTAGCACCCATAGGGACCTTGGGGTCGTGGTTCTTCTGACCATTTTTCAATTGCAATCGATAAACCTTTGGTACTATGTATCATTTGATGTTCGTCAGAAAGAAAGAGAAGAAAGAAGAAGAAATCGCACGAATACAAGACCTAGCCGTACTACGCACACGGCTAGGTGAACTGAGACGCCACAGTTGTGTTTATCAAACACGGGTATATTCGCATGTGGCATGCAGAAACATGGCTGCCATGCAAGAAATACCCCTTAAATGACCGTGTACCCCATGGGCCGATCAACAACTTTTGTGAAGGGTTCCTTAAGCTGTTTCTTATCATAAGTCATGTGACCATGGCAACGTTGAGTATCTCAGCTATGATTTTTTTGAAGATTTTTCACACATTAAACCGTAAGTTCCCCTTTAATGTACCTTTGAACCCCCTGTTGAGCACAATGTTGGTGAAGGGTCTCAAGCTTCATATGCATGAGTTACGTGACCCTGCTACCTTGCATCTAGCCTCGATTATTTTTTGCAGTTGTTCACATTAAGACCGGAAGTTCCCACTTTAATGACCTTTGAAACCTTCCATGTTGAGCACAAGTTTGGTGAGGGTCTCATCTGCTTTCATATGCATGAGTTCCGTAACCATGCTACCCAATTAACAATAGAGCAAATATTGATTTTTGATTTTTTTTTTCACATTAATACCGGAAGTACCCGCCTTTAGTGACCTTTGACCACCCCATGTTTGAGGGCACACTTTTGTGAAGGGTCTCCAGCGTCTTCATATGGCATGAGTCCACTGACCATGCTACCTTCCATCTGCTATATGAATTTTTGAAGATTTTTCTTTTTTCACTTCAGACCGAAATTGTCCTGTAATACCCCTTACTACCTTCGATCAAAATTCCGTGTACCCCCATCGGGGCCTTGGGTCAGTTTCTTCTGAACAAGCTTTGTGATTATCTTGATTGTGGAAAAGAGAATTTATAGAATTTTACGAATTCCCCTTTAAATCGGCCTCACATTACCTTGACCCCAATTGCGTACACACCGTAGGGGTTTCTTGGGTCAGTGTTCTTCTGAAACTTGGTGATAATGGCACATATTCTGTGGCAGAAGAAGGCCTTTTATAGAGTTCCGAAAATTTCAAAATGCCCTTTAATTGGCTCACGTGACCTTTGACCCAATCTGTGTACACCCTATAAGTGAACTTGGGTCAGTGGGTGTCTTCGACCAATTTTTCATGGCAATCGGATTAACCGTTTGGTACTGGTAGCATTTTGAATGTTGCGGTCGAAAAAAGAAAGAAAGAAAGAAAGAGAAATCGAACGAATACAAGACCTAGCCGTACTACGCACACGGCTAGGTAACTAAGACGCCACAGTTGGTTTTAGCAACACAAGGTTATATTCCATGTGGCATGCAGAACATGCAGCCATGAGAAATACCCTCCTTAATGACCGTTAAACCATGCCGAGCCACAAATTTTTGAAGGGTCTTAGCTTGTTTCTTATACTAAGTATGGTCCATGCAACAGTTGGAGTATAAGCAGCTTGATTTTTTGAAGATTTTTCACATTAAGAACCGGACGTTCACTTTAATGGACCTTTGACCCCCATGTTGAGCACCAATTTTGGTGACGGGTCTCAAGCTTTCATATGCATGAGTTACGTGACCATGCTACATGCATAAGCAGCATGATTTTTTGAAGATTGTTCACATAAGACCGGAAGTTCCCCTTAATGACCTTTGACCTTACATGTTGAGCACAAGGTTGGTGAAGGGTCTCAAGCTGCTTCATATGCCTGAGTTACGTGACCATGCTACCTTTAATAGAGCAAATATGATTTTTTGATTTTTTTTCACATAAGACCGGCAGTACCCACCACCCTTTAGTGACCTTTGACCTCCATGTTGAGCACACTTTGGTGAACGGTCTTCCACGCTTCATATGCATGAGTCACTTGACCATTCTAACTCCATCTAGCTAAATATAATTTTGAAGATTTTTCACATTCAGACCGAAAGTGTCCTTTAATGACCCCTTATACTGACCTTCGTCAAAATTCTGTGTCACCAACCCCCTAGGGGCCTTGGGTCAAGCGGTTCTTCTGAACAATCTTGTGATTATAGCAATTGATTTGTGAACAAGAAGAATTTATAGAATTTTGACGAATGCCCCTTTAAATCGGCCCACATTACCTTTGCCCCAAACTGCGGTACACAACCGTGGGGTCTTTGGGTCAGTGGGTTTCTTCCGATAACATCTGGTGATCATGGCACATATTCTGTGGCAGAGAAGAAGGCTTTTAATAGAGTTCACGAAAATTTCAAAGATGCCCCTTTAATTGGCTCACGTGACCTTTGACCCCAAATCTGTGTACACCCTATAGGACCTTGGGGTCATGGTTCTTCTGACCATTTTCATGGCAATCGGGAATAAACCGTTTGGTACTATTAGCATTTTGAATGTTGCGTCAGAAGAAAGAAGAAAGAAAAAAGAAGAAATCGCTCGAATACAAGACCTAGCCGTACTACGCACACGGGCTAAGGTAACTAGAGACGCCACAAGTTGTGGTTTAGGCAAACACGGGTATATTTCGCTGTGCATGCAGACATGCATGCCATGCAGAAATACCTCTTAATGACCGTTACCAAACATTACGCCAATGCCGACACAAATTTTGTGAAGGGGTCTTAGCGGTTTCTTTCTTTTATACATAAGGCATGTTACCATGGCAAAAGTTGAGTATAATAGTAGAGCACTATGATTTTTTGAAGATTTTTTCACATACAGACGGAAAGTTCCCCTTTAATGACCTTGACCCCCCCAGTTTTGAGCACAATGTTGGTGAATGTCTTCAAGCTCTTCATATGCATGAGTTACGTGACCATGCTACCACCCTGTGCATATAGCAGCTAGATTTTTTGAAGAATTGTCACATGAAGACCGAAGTTCCCCTTTAATGACCTGTTTGTGGACCTTCCATTTTGAAGCACAAATGTTGGTGAAGGGTCTCAAGCTGCTTCAATATGCCATGAGTTACGTGACCATAGCTACCTTACAATAGAGCAAATATGATTTTTTGGATTTTTTTTTTCACATTAAGCCGGAAGTGACCCCTTAGTGACCTTTACCCCCATTTTTTGAGCACAAACTTTGGTGAAGGGTCGCCAGCTGGCTTCATATGCAGTGAGTCATTGACCATGCTACATTCCATCTGCTATTGATTTTTTGAAAATTTTTCACATTCGGTACCGAAGTGACCCCTTAATGACCTTTGATCAAAATTCCTGTGTACAACTCTTAATAACAGACACCGACTAATGTCGAGTTACATGACGGAGACAGTCACCATAACGGGTTGTTTGTAGAAAGGAAAGAGCAGTTTTTAAGAGTTACGAGAATGGCCCCTTTAAATCGGCCCACATGACCTTTGACCCCAATCCGGGTACACCCTAGAAGAGTCTTGGGTCAGTGGTTCTTCGGACAACATCTGGGTGGTCATAGCCTTATTCTGTGGCAAAAAAGACGCATTTTAAGCGTTTCCGACGAGTGCACCCTTAATCGGCCCACGTGACCCTACGAGAGGTCAAAGCTCAAACTATGTACACCCCTGGTGTAGCTTGGGTCAGTGGTTCCCTGCCCGAATTTGGCTATTATAGGACAAAGAGTTTGGCAGAGGAAGGGTAAAAAACCAAAAGCGTCTATGAAGAAGGAGGAACTAAAACAGCACAAGCGAGTGGAGTGAGTGAGTATGACAATTTAACGACAACCAACACAATTGTGTTATATCGTGTCATTACGTTTTATCATTCTATACGTTTTAAAAACATCAAACCTAAAACATCACAATAATACCAATACACCCTTTTTTAAAAAGTTAAAATATTTAATACAAATCGGCTCCTTCAGGAAATTATAACCTGAAGAGGCTAATATCTTGAAATAATGTTTTCAATCTGGACCTATATACTTTTCTACGAATAAGGCCATAATCAACGCACTCAAGTAATACATGTTTCATCAGAAGAGCACAATCACACGGAAATACAACAATACAAAACCGAGGGACTGGCTCACCTCTAGCAAATGACTATGGTCATATAAGTATGACCAACTTTACTCGTGCTAATACATCTCGTCCCCCCTCTCGTCCAATCAAAAACCTGAACTACTACAACAGCTCCAACAGTTGGTTGAAAGCTGCATTTTATTATTAGGAAATGAATCCCACAGCATTTCACCTATTCTGATATAGCTATTAACTGCAGCGTTAAATCGTAAAGGGAATCTCAATGTTTGTTATATTCATATTAAGGGCTTCCTTTTCTCCAATACTCAACCTTTTTCATTAATTGCCTTGAATACCAATGTGACCGGAATCCATGCCTAACACAACGGATTTATTCAATTGAGACAAATTGAAAATACTTCCAACAACTCAGCACAAGCACATATATTAGCATGTTTAACACTGCGAATATACGAACTCGAGACAAATTGTGCTCCAAGAGCACAACCTAGCCGTGTATAAATGGACCTTTGCCCCATACCGAGCAAAAATTTTGTGAAGGGTCTCAAGCTGCTTCATATGCATGAGTCAAGTGACCATTGTACCGTTTCCAAAATGACGATATGATTTTTTGAAGATTTTTCACATTAAGACCGGAAGTCCCCTTAATTGACCTTTGCCCCCCCATGTTGATCACAACTTTGGTGAAGGGGTCTCACGCTGCTTCTATGCATAGTCACGTGACCATGCTACCTTGCGTATGCCAATATTGATTTTTGAATTCAGACTGGAATTGTCCTTTATGACCCCTTAATGACCTTCGCATCAAAATTCTGTGTCACCCCATAGGGCCTTGGGTCAGCGGTTCTTCTGAACACGTCTTGTGATTATAGCAATTGATTTGTGGAACAAGAAGGAATTATAGAATTTTTGCGAATTCCCCTTTGGAATCGGCCCACTGACTGTTACCCCCATCTCATACCCCCCATAGGGTTCCTTGGGTCAGTGGTTCTCTGAAACATCTGTGATCAATGGCACTTCTTCTGTGGCTGAAGAAGGCTTTATAGAGTTCCGAAAATTTTCAAAGAATGCCCCTTTACTGGGCCCACGGTGACGCTTGACCCCATTCTGTGTACAACACCCTATAGGGGCCCTTTGGGTCAGGGGTTTTTCTGAATACAATTTTCGTGGCAATCGGGTGAACCGTTTGGCACAGGAGATTTTGAATGTTGCGTCGGAAAGAAAAATCGGAGAAAGAAGAAATCTCTAAAATACAAGACCTAGCCGTGCTTCGCCCACTGCTAGGTAAGAAGAACGCATCAAAGACAGAACAAGGCGGCCTGAAGGCCGTCTTTTAATGATTCACCAATGGCGTATTGTAGCAAAATTTTAAATTGCTTCATTGGAAAACATGATTTTCTTTAAATATACTCACACTGGCTAAAATTATTGCACATTGAGCCTGCAAGAAACAAATCATAATCGCCGAAACTATAGCCAATTGTACCAAGGTTCTAACTACACATGATGTTTTTGTAAGCCAAATTTGGTGTATTTTCAACAGATGTTATTCCCATATCCAAGAGCACAAAAAATGATCATATAATCACCATCTTCCCTAATATTGTGGATTAAAGAGCTGGTGAAAAAATAACGATGCTTGTACCCAGAAGGAATACACATAAACAACGGACGGCAGAAATTACTCCAATTATAGCTGCTACATGAAATTGTGCATGTTTTTTTCGGTTACTGTAAAATGGTTAGGGGAGAAATTGTAGTGGTTGTGTAGACAAGAATGAGAATACCGTCACTAGAAACATGGTTTCAAAATATTAAGAAATTGAGACTCAGAAAACGACGACATTGAATTAAATAAGCGAAAATGCACGGTCTCGAACCTGGTCCTCTCACTTGTCTAGACGTTAGATTTACCACTGGACCACCGAGACTGTGCTTACGGGGGATCCAGAGAAACGAGCGTAATGTCTTTCAGGCTTTATTTTCGAGTTTCAGCGACTGTAATTACACATCATGTACCTCAGAAGGTGATGACCTATATTCATGATTCAGCAAATCTATGACGAAGTTAAAACGCATTCAATGTAAAATGCGAGGATCGAGTAGATGATACAACCAAGATACTTATTAGATAATCATTATAAAGAACTCAAGAGAAACTGGCCGCGCTTCTTTTTTGGCCATGTCTGTAGTTTTATACAGAGGGTGGATAGGGGATGCAAAAACATAAAGCTTGTTTTGGGGCCTATAATGTTGATGGCAACTTAATAGTGTTTTGTGTTTGAAATATTCATATGTAGAGTGTTTATGGAGTCAGCTCAGGGGGTGGGTGCGGGAGGGGGGTGTCCCCTCCGCGTGCAAAGCGCGGAACCCTTGCAGTGTTCACTTTCCAAAACACATTTTCTCATGAACATTTGGATAGAACAAATATTAAATTTGTTATTGTTTCACTTTTTATGATAGAGGTATGATAAACGGTTTTTTTAGCAAGTAAATATAGCTGATTGTTTTATTTTGTTTCAAATAATAATATATAAAGTGTTCAGGATAAGTTCATATGAAGCGGCCCCCAGGGGTGGGTTGCCTGGCCCGAAGCGCGGATCCCTTGTCAATGTTCACTTTTTCCAAACACATTTTCTCATGTATAATTTGATAGAAATGATTTGAAATTGGTAAGTATCCCTTTCATAATTAATGAATAACCATTTAATAAAACAAAAATCTTACTTGTGTTTGTGTAAATTCTCAAACCAGAGAGGCCCACATCCCTAAATTTTAATTAGACTGTGCGTAGCGCGTAAAAAATGGAAATTTCGTAGGTTACTGATTATTTTCTCAACGTAAGTGGGTGTCATTGCCGAAGAAGGGGAAAGGGCCCATGTATATGCCAATGACGCCTCTTTCTCCTTCCCTCTCTCTTCGCTGGCTACTCTCTCCCTCTTCACTTTCTCTCCTCTCTGAATTTTGTCAACAAACGAAGGGCTGAAATTTATTTTTTAGGCCCCCTAGCACCCCGGGCCCCCTAGCACCACTGTTGACCACTGAGGATGTAAAATTTACTGCAGCGGCATTCGTAATGCGGCAATACGGGACACACAGGACCTTGATCCTTAGTGATTTCTTCGTTCAGTGATCGCTCCAGTTCAGTGATCGCTCCAGTTTCACTAAGACTAGCGGGAGACCCGACGCAAAGCGCGGGCCTCCGCTAGTTTTAAATGGATGTTAATCACCGTATGTGGTTAGACTCATTTCTGGAATGGGGGACTTGGGTCAGATTGGGTGATCCCCACACATTTTCACTGATGGGGGATCCCCTATTTTCCCAATAGATAAAAATCCTGCCCTCACTGTACACAACCCCACACACAATTCATGTTGAAAAGGAGTTTTTTTTACATTTGTCATACCTGCGTAGATAACCCCAAATGCCAAAAGCTCCAAAACGTGTAAGCAGGTTGTTATGGCAACAGTATCTGTCAAATGCAGGTGATGTTAGAACAGCCGAGAAAAACAAGCAATCAGTGTTTCTTCTGAGGCTGCCACCTCTGTCATAAAAACAAAATCATGTGGTCATTTGTCAACCAAGGCCAACTTGTCCTTTCATCACCATCAGTGTACCAATATCACTTCAATCACTTCAGTGAGAAAGATTGATCTAAATGGAATTGTGGTCAGAAAAATGAATATCAAACTGGAAGCTTTTTGTTCTTGTAAGCACTGCTGTCCTAATTGCACATTGCATAATATTGTATCAATAGGCATATTGCAAAATTTTTCGGTCAAAAGAGGTTCAGGGTAAAACACCAGGTCAACTAACAATAAGGGATTACATTACAGGGTCATTTCCATGCCAATTCAACAATCGATACAAAACACCTCATGGATTTCGGTCGTTTTTGGTGTATGGAAAATATTCATGAGAAAACTAAAATCCTGAAAAATTTGAGCTCTGTACCTCTTTTTGTTTATGTACGGGTTGTAATTTTAAATTGGGGGGGGGGCACATGGGGGGAATGTCCTCAAAGTGCCCCATAGAACACACTTTAAAATATAAGGTGCTCGTCCCTCTCTAAATATTGATACTTCACCACCAATGAATGTAGTGTTCTGTTATGACTATAGGAAAACACTGAAAGAACCCTAAAAAGATCTTTTTGTCCAATGGTGTCACTACAGGTAAAAATTACGTGAAAGGTCAAACCGACTTTTTCAAAACAAAAGTTCACCAAACATGTGACGACCCCGATAAGTGCGTTCAATGGAACAGTCATCACATGAATGTTGGGGGACAGCACTTAACACATTATTTGCATTTGCGTAATGTGCGTTACTGACAAACGCTTGTAAATGTACGCGAGTGTATAGGACGCCGACGTATGTTATATTTTCTCCAACATTTCCAAGTGTCATTTGAACGGTCTAATTGATAGGCCTTTAAAACGCGGAAGATAACCATTTTGCAAGGTTCAAAACTTTTACCCCAAATGACCCTGATGATCTTCCTCTATACTAGACTTTGAAAACTTAACTATACCAAAAACCACTGAAGCTTATCCAAAACTGTGTGAGAAGAGAGGCCAGTAGAGGGTGTGAGCCATAGAAAGAAAAGAGAAAAAATGCACTGTTATTATTCATATTCTCTCAAGAGGCCCTTCTGAGGTAATCTATTTTCAGATTTTCTCACTCGAGAAAAATAATCAGCATGCCATGAATGCTGCGAAGGAAATACCAAACATCCTCTTCCATGGAAACCGATCGACACGCCGGGGGGGGTTTTGGATTTTGTCGGAACCCATGCTCGTCGAAAAAAGAGGGCTCGTGCAAATGCGGGACTACCGTAGGGGTATCAAACTTCAAAATAATCAAGTTATAGTCCCACTGGGGGTACAAATGATACAATAGGAAAATTAAACTAAACCTATCAGCAAAATAACCCTAAGTGTGGATTTTTCTTGCCGTAGCACAAGTGTCCTTTTCTTGTATAGGCTATTTTAAATGTGTATCTTTGTTCATGTATGAGGACGGTCCCCACAAGGGTTAATCTCATGGCAAATTACCTTCAATTTCAAACAAATTTTTATTTGTTCATCCTAGAATCGGGCCTACAGCAAAAATAACTATGAAAATTATGTAATAATGCAGTACAAGTGAAAAAATAATTGTTACATTTAATCAAAAATATTTTGCTACACGTAAAGACGTTTATAATACATTATAAGTGGAATTTCAAAAGAGCGATATATAACTGTGATAATACTAATGGAAAAAAATTTAAAAATAGCACGGATCCTTTCTGGGATGTCATAATTACTGCTGTGCCGTTAGGGGTATTGTCAATTAGGGCGGGTTATTTTAACTGAAAATTGGTCCCGTTAGGGGTCACCTTTCAGAAACCCTGGAACGAGGATGGGGTGACCACCGAAAATCACAAGACGGCCCCCCGGTTCAATTTAGTCAAACTTTCATCCTTTATGCTTCACACTGGGCAGTTTGGGCAGTAAAGTTAAAAGGCATAACGATGTACATAAACTTCTTATATAACAAAAAAAAACAACAAATACACACCGGAGACCAGCCGGAACATTTCTAATATGCCATATATGTTACACTTGTACGTGTTCGGACATAGAGGTTTCAAATATCTACAGTAAGTGATTGCCGCCAATCATTGATTGCGAGAGGGATTATGATCAAAGGGGCGCTGTTGAATCCCTTCCTTTTGTGGGGTGAATGGATAAACAGATTAAAATCGGATTTTGGAAGTCGAGTGGTACCTTCTTCTCTCTTTCTTCATGGTTGTAAGGGAGAGATTGCTTTTTGACACCAAAAAAACATTCACTTTTCATTGGTGATATATTGCACTACCCCTTGAGCAACTGGCTTAGTTAAATATTTATGCACTCAGGTGTATTTTGTAGTCTTTATTCCAAACCTAATGCCAAAAATAAAACATGTCACATTGTTGGCGGCTGTTGAATAGTTATCTGATGTGGTTCAAATCTTGTGCTTTTTAACATTGTGGATTTAAAGGTTAGTGTAATGGCCTGACTGGTAAACTGAAGACCTATTAATTATACCTATTAATATGTACATGAACTGTAAGTTCTATTAAAATAATATTACTTGCCTAGGAGCTCTGTGTCTAGACAACAATTCAACAAGCCATTTTCAAGTGTTGGGATGGAAACCACTGTAAAATCAAAGAGCAATTAAAGTTAAAAAATATGATGAAAATTGGACCAACTTTATGGTGTCAATACAATTTTGTAGCAAGAAGCACATGTAAATATAGATGGTGATTCTAGTGTATATCTAACGGTATAGACATAATTGATTAAAAAAATAAAGTTTATGAATAATACTTCCAAATTAAATTTCAAATATTTTTAAAAGTTAGGTATTTTTTGAAATGGTTGTCACATGAGTTCATAATGGTTACATGAGGTCACATGAGGTCACAAAGGTTCACATTGGTCCAAAGGTCACATGTGGTCACGAAGGTCACATGCGGTCACCCAAACTGTCACCTCACCGCCCCTTCCTTTCCCCAAGTTACATAATCGTAGCCCTTACATAACGTATACGGCAGCAATATATTAAGGGTTAACATTTTTGACTGGCCAAAATGGTCACATGAGGTCATCAAGGTCACACAAGGTAACCAAACATGTTACCCACCCCACTCCTCTTCCACCAAGTTACATCACATAGACCTTAGGAACTCATACGGCATGCATTATTAAGGGTTAACATTTAAACCACAGACCCAAACAAGATCTATATATAACACACCACACAGATCACACAGACATCGCCAGAGTAACCATATGGGCCTTCTGCAATTCTTGCAGATACCCCAAAAGGCAAGGAACTGTTAAGCAGTGTAAACATGGCCAAGGAGTATGGTGGTAGCGTCATTATTAGTTTGTCGTCCTTTATAATATTTGAGAATAAGAATGACTGCTCACAAAATAGGACATGAAATAATGTTGCTTGGCTGTATTACAGACCAGGCATGATTAACCTTTTAGCCATGGTAGATTCAGATGGGCTTCCCAAATGATATGCAGTAATTAAAAAATCTGAAAAAAAAAACATTCAGGCAAGGTTTGTTGTAGTTAATTAGAAGCATTTTTATGCTGATATGGTCACAATACAAAATTTTGCTAGTTGTTGGGGGAAAAAAAGCAATTTTGGTCGGAGTGGACCATAGTAGTCTGCTATAGTAGTTATTGAGCCCAAATGGTTGAAGGTTTAAATGGGGGTTTTATTTTTTTATTCAAATGCTAGCGGTGTAACCGTGTGAAGGGGCAGGGGAGGAGCCCCACTCAAAATGTTTTGCTCCCCCTTCAGCCCTACCACCCTTTTAAACATTCCAAAGTAGGCTATTGATTTTTAATCTAATCTTCCAAATTTGAAATCCCACCAACCTGTGCTCCTAGTTCTGCCCATGGTAAACAAGTTAGAGTGGTGCTCAAACGGGCCAATAGAAAACCACATGTACAATCAGAGACAAATGTACTATACAGTAATAATGATATCAATTGAAATGGAGGGATGCAATCTAATATATGTTTGCAAAACTAAAGGGGGATGACACGAATTAAGTATTACAAGTTTTCATCTTGATTAGAATGGCCTTTCACCCCAAAAAACCCCATCTATAAATTTTGCGCCAACATTTTACCCGTTTTGAGAGCTAAAAATGTGATTTTGTAGTCCCCACAGAGTACTGTGTAAAATTAATCTTGGTCAAACCAACGGGGCAAACATTTTTGTTCACAACATCAAAACCATCAAAACTCCTTTAGCTATAGATGTAACAGGTTAAATGAGAAAAAATAGTAGATTTCTTACGATACCAAAATCTTGGACCACATCCGGTAAAAAAATCTGTGGTTCTGGCGACGAGGCCATAGTGAGGACATGGCCACTATTCACTAATAGCCTCGTTCCCCAGAACCCCAAACCTCTATTGATTGATTATATCATGCTGAATTTACATGATGGGAGTAGTAACCGACCTTGGATCACAGACAAAGTGCTCTGTCCATGCGACCACACACAGTCTTCCAACTGGAGTTGGATGGGAGGGTACAACGGGGAGTTGCAAACGAGGAGAAAATCATATTTCTTTAGAATATCAGCCTGACTTGTTGGCAAAGAGCAGCCTTTAGAATATCTTTAGTAAGGACTTACAGGAGTTGTTTTCAGATTGAGTCCATTGGATGAGTTTATTGGGAGAGCCCCAGTACATCCATGCCTCAAAGATCACTGCATCATGTTCACTAGCATTCACTGCATAGCACATATCCCTGAAAAAAAGGCAATGCATATTCAATGTAAAAAAGATATATCCCTGAAAAAAAGGCAAAGGCATATTCAATGTCACAAAAGATATATCCCTGAAAAAAAGGCAAATGCATATTCAATGTACAAAAGATATTACACATGATTCTTACTTGGTGTGTACACTACGTGCAGTTACCTGTTCCCCCAGGTAGCTGCAGGATAGGTCTTTCAAAGCATATAAGCTGATGCACGGATGGACCACTTTCAGACGTAGGATGTCCACTGATCGAAATAGGGAATACTATGATTATCTCAATAGGTGGGAAATGTTGGTTTTTATTTTTCATTACACGCATAAAAGTAAGTAAACCAAGTAAAGTAAAATTGTGTGTGCCACAGGAATCGCAGCCACAACATGCCAATATAGAACGGTGTCCCTTGTGTTGCTTTGCACATAACATATCCATATCAAATCAGCACTGTCATAGACCTGGCCATTTGTGGTAATCAAAGTAGCTGCGTTATGTCTTCCTTTTTTCTTCAAATTCTAATTAAAATGCCTTAAAGTAGATATAAACAACCTACCAAGTTAAAAACATGCAAGATCCCCCCCCTGGCAGGGAACAATGGAAACAATATACACAAAATACATGTAAGCTCATTAATATGCACAATAAAGAAGACACGGTGCATGGGTATTACTTCCATGCACCACTACCCATATACCAAGTTTGGACACTGGGATCTGGCCAGAAGTAAACTAAGTTAACTTAACCCAATGGAAACAAAAACAGACAGAACAAACACACACAGACAGATAGATAGACATAGGACACACACACACACACACACAACACCATGCCCCATTGGGTTTTTAAGCCAGGGGATGATAAAACAATCACAAAGTAAGCAAACAAACCTTGCCCGTGCCTTATAGTGTTGTCTGCAGAGTGACGTCACTGTAGTGTAGTGTGGTATTACCATAAACAGGTAATACCTGTTGCGTATGTAATCTTCTATGAAATGCAGTGACCTGTATGTATAAAATAGTTAAAAAGTATTGTTATAAGCAATTCCCAACATTGATGATTAGAGGTAAGGTCTGATTTTTTAGCTTTGAGTGCATGGGCATAAAATCAAGTAAACAGATCAGTTGATGATGAATAATGGCACACACCCCACAGGGGGGAGTGCCATTATGAGTCTTGTCAGATGACAGGGACACAAGGCATTGATTTTGCCCAAAGCACTAGAAACTAAAAATATGCTGACATTAACCCAATTCATAAACCGTTAAAGCAATAGTAGCAATTTTTTTTAAGAGCGCCCTCAATTTTTCACAAAATTTAGAGATTCTTACACGTTGCTTGGTAAGGGCTAGTAAACTATACCTGTGAATGGTTAAGCTTGAAAATGTCTAGTGTCACAAACGAAGGCATTTGTAATTAGAATAATTAATTAATCGGGATCCCAATAATAATTCACGGCTGATGGAAATGGCCTTCCAACGTGAAAATAGCCGGGGAAATAGCGCCATTAATCTACGCTCATCCATTAGTGTTTTATTGGTTCAGGCAAGTCAAGTTAGGAGGTTATTTTTGAGGTGGCACTATTTCATCATGGACGGACATTAAACGTAGCATTTCCAGACTCCGCCGTCAAGTACCAATCTGGATCCCAATGTTAAGTACAAATCACTTATTTTTATGATAATACACATTTTTTAGCATTCTCGTTGGCAGGTTATAGGTTCTTAGACAATTACAACATAACTCTGCCAAAAAATATCAAATTTTGAAAAATTAGGGGCGCTCTTTAAAAAATGCGCTAATATTGCTTTAATACAGCACATATTTTTACCAACAAAATCGGTTTTGTGTTATGAATTGGGTTTGGAAGGGTTAGGTTTAGGCTCTCAATGAGTAAACAGGGGCTTGTGTTCTCAGTACAAGGAGGAGACAGACCCAGCGTTCAAACATCATCGCTTACCCCTCACTACAATAGAGGTTTGACACCTTGGTATTAGGGACTCTCTATATCAAGGCTGGTTAGTACTCTCAAATTGTGGGGTCACTTTTCAATAGGGGCCAATTTAAGGTTACACAGTGGCCAAACTTTAAAAATGCTCCAATCATGTTTTTTTTTGTTGGGAAAATGTATGCCATTTGTCCGTTTCTAGTCATAAGGATTCAAAAAATGTAGGGGAGGTAAACAAATTCCTAAAAAGCCATCTATGATGTTTGCTCCTATTTACTCTATCCTGGGTGATCAATGTAGCAAATGTGTTGGTTTCGGTCAATTACCCCTTTGTTCCTTGGTTTCTTATTTGAGGTCATGCCAGTTATGGAATTTGTGGGATACAGAAAGTTTATGAGAGCTTATTACAAGCTGGAACTCATTCAACAATTTGTTTAGTTTAGGGTTAGATAGAATTTACTTTAAAAAAATTATTTCTATTTTTTGCCTTCTGCGGAAAATACCCAGCTGGCAGTTTCTCGGCAGTGGGGCTTCTGAGGTCCCGAGGGGCAAATGCCAGTCAGTAATAATTGCGCAGTGACATTTTTTTTCACTAAATGCCCAGCTGGCCATTAATTGGCCAATGGAAAAATGTGATTACCAATTCAGGGAACCAAGTAGTTAAAATTTCAAAAACAATATAAATCGTTAACATGTATGTTCTGATGCTATGTGCCTATTAATAACATTATGTGAGAATTCATGCATGAGACAATTTCTGTTTCTGTACTTGCGGCAGTGGCGTAAAGGCGGGGGGGGGGGGGGAAGGTTCCCCCTGACGACTTTGACCAGGAAAAAATTTGCAAAGTTCATGCTAAATCAGCCGTTTTTTTTTAGCCTCTCTGACCGGGAAAATTGGCCTTTTGAAGGCCCTGAGGGGAAAATTTCCCAAGACTGGGAAACTTGCCCCCTCAGAGCCGGCAGGCCCGTTACGCCACTACTGCCTACAACAACTTGGCAATCATATTCTCACCCAATCATCATATCAATCACTAGGCTAAAACTGTTGTTTATGAGTAGTACTACATTTTGGATGGAGTTCTGTTGATATTTGGGCATTCATACAAATCCCCGGTACATCACATCTAGGCCGGGAAACTATTTCTATTTGTGAATGAAATGTACAATTCTAATAATTTCATTCTGACTCACACAATCACGGTGGGTCACTCTGACCAGGGGAAGTGAGGACCGCCACTTCCTTATGCGTCCCGTAGAATTATGTGTAATATACCATGATATGGCGATATATGTTGGAAAGGACCTGGGAAAAAAGGACCAACCCATTTTGTAGGTTTAAGCCTACACAGAGCAGTCAAATTCGTTTTACGTTAACATCCCTTTCTTACCTAGTGATTGCAGTCGTAAGCACAGTAAATACCTGAAAATGAAAAGACACAAAGATTTTTGTCTTCAAGAAAATGGTTGTTGATCAGTATCCTTATCAGCTTCTTTGGTTCATCTGTATTACCGTAACCTTCGGGTATAAGCTCACCCCAATTTTTAAAGAAAATACAGGAGCTAGCATACACTCGGTATAGGGCATTTCACAGAAGGTTTAATCCTAGTAAATTGGCCAAAAACCTCCTCCAGAACAACCCAAGCATGCAGAGGAGTACAAAGAGTACTTGCAGAAATAACTTAAAGTTCGATGTGAAAACCGGTTGCATGCATTGTATTATTCGCATCCTTGATGATCTGGGCGGCAAACAAAAGTCCATACAATATAAGTACTTTCCGTGCAAGGGCCCTATAAGCCCAGGTGGTAATTTAGCATTCAGGAAACAATATAAAATGGGGCCTAGTAATTACACAACAAAATCACATTTTAAAGCTTGAACTCTTCATATAGAGCCATCAATGTAGGTCTAATAAATCATAGCTTGCTTGCTAGTATAATTACTTTGAAGAATGTGATGGGAAAATTGAACTTTTTAAAGTTACGATGGCACAGCTAAAGTGTACATTTAAGATGGTATTCTGATGCTCTTGAAATGATATTTGTAAGTGTGTATGATAATTGATTCAAGTAGCCCTCCCCAGGTAAAGCCCACCCCTTATTTTTAAGTTAAAATCTTCTTTTTAGGGGGTGAGGGTGGCTTATAACCCGAGTGCTTACCGTAACCCTGGTCCTAAGAAAATGCTCAAAATGAACGACTAAAACAGCTTCAGTTAAGACCATCCTGTCATGGTATTAATTGCAGTCATAATCCCTTGGACGGTTTTGCAATGTGATAAGTCAAAGAGTTGAATGGAAAACCAGAACATCAATAATGAATAAACTATACTCGACCTGAAATGAACCTTAAAAAAATCATGACCAAATGTTTGACCATGATCCTACAAAATCTGAATTTTGGTGTAAAATCTTGAAAAAAAGTTTAGTTAATATTATATTATTCTGAGTTAGAACTAATCCTTCCCAGTAGTAAAAAACAGGAAGAGTTCCAAGGGGGAAGTAGCAGTTTGTGGGCAATTTCTGGAACAAGGATGCTGACCATACTCCAGCATTTACCATTATACCCCCGTTGTTTTGAGGAGTCCAAGTGATGTGAAAATACGGATAAACAGATAATGATAAAAATTGGCATGATTTAAGCCCAATATTATGGTCCGCGCTATGAGTTTTAAAATATTGGGCTCGACTGCGTCGCCCAATATTTTTGCAACTCATAGCCTTGACCACTAATTTGGGCTTAATCGATCCAATTTTATATCAAACTTGAAAAGGGGTTGTGCATTAGCGACCCGGGGTCACTCGTGACCTGATGAATTCGCAGACTTTGTACGCGAATAAAATGCAGATTATGCAGTTTATTCCGTACAAGTCTGATTAAGTCATCGCGCGTCACGAGTGACCCCGGGTCGCTAATGGCAAAAACCCCTTGAAAAGATGATTGTCATCAGCTCACAGACCATTGCATTGTAATGTCCTACTCCCGGCTAATCCATCTTCACCTGCCAGTCAATATCTACAAGCCGAAAGTACAATGCCTGAATTCCGGTCTGAATGCTTGTGAATTGTGTCACAACACATGCTAGATAATGAAATTCTGTCAGGATGTTGGAACACCTTACTTTCTGTTCCAGATTTTTATGTGGGGTGCTGCACAAAGTGACGACGACAGGCTGGGCTATTCCATACATGCTTTGTAATGTCCAAAGATTATTTGTTTGAAAGGCTATTGTTTTGATTAATTTCGGAAGGAAAAGTGGATCGCGCCTTCTCGTGGTTTGCTTGGTTCTGGCGTGCGCCTTATGAATTATGGGTAAGAACACTCTCCAAGATGGTTTCCCCCTTGAAAGTTTAGATTGCATTACGGTCTTTTTACCACAACTCATAAAGTATGTTTGATTCCATAATTGAGTCAACATAACCATATAAAGACTGAAGACGTAGGGTTGTGAATTCAGGTATCACAAATGTTGTGATAATTAAAATCTATGGCTGGGTATTCTGAAAGGGAGACTAACTTTAGACCTGGGTTTAAACCAGGGTAGTCCAACAAGAGGGGACTTTTTTCTTTTCCAAAATACTGTAAAAGTATGGAATGGTTGAGAGAAATCCTCATGGATGGGCTGGAATGAGGAATTTTCTTACCATACAGCACACTTTTAGAGTATATTGTAAGAAAAAAACGGCCCCTCATTGTAGGACAACCCTAGTTCTGCTAAGCATAACTCAAACATTATTTGTCTTTTTAACAGGTTGTCATTAACGGATGTGGAGTTCGGCAAATACATACGTCAATACTTTTGCCTATAGCTGTGTTTACAGGCCCAACTCAAAGAGCCAACTTTTCACACTGCAGACGCACAAAATTATCACACGCAATTCAGAATCGAGTTGGATATATAGGCCTTATATAATATATTACTTTTCAGGAGAGTTAATACTCCAAAATTTTCTCGAAAAACAGTTAGAAATTCATAATTTTATCGGGGAGGGGAAAACAAACTTTTCGTGACAACAAGGACTGCCTGGAAGGAAAGGACTGAATAATGTGACCTTTGGATCCGGAAGATCACATACCGGTACCCTGGACACCAACAAAATCCCTGAGCCTCTAATATAAGCACGGCCGTTACACTGTGGTGCTATCCTTGAGCCGTGCCGTCATGTTTGTTAGTTTCGAACGAAGGGCTAGGGGGACTCAGGTGCTTACTGGAGAAAACAGGAGAAAATTAATCCTTGTTGATAAACAAACGAACACGTAGTGACCCGTGTTGGTGGACGTATTGCATGACCTCTGGTTCCTTGTCGATTATTGCTTCCCTCACGCATTGGACGCTATAGTGATTGTAGTCGCAATTTGTTCAAAATTTGTATTTTATATTTCTTTTGAGTTTTTTCACAGATGTCATCGCATTGTATATGGTTTTGTCAACGTGTGATTGATAGTGAAAACAGGGATTGTTCGCTCTTCTGGAGGGAATTGAGATCGACGAAAGTTGAGTAGGGACAGGCAAAAGGTATTAGTATGTATTTGCAGAATCCCATCCTAAGACAACATGTTAAAACCATATGGTGAGGAGTTATGCTTGCAGATAGGACTAGCCCTTGTTTAAACCCAGGGCTAAATTTAGACTCCCTTTCAGAATAACCAGCCTATTTGTTTTCATGTAAAATTGGCTGAGTGAACGTGTGTTTCATCACGAGCAGACGCTAGACGATCGTTACGATGTGTATTTCAATGACTCGTTATGTCAATCAAACGTATCAGGAAAGTTCTAAATGAGGTGTTTGCGTAAACACGCAGTCTGTGGAGAGTCACTAATGTAGGAATTCGGAAGTCATACACATTGGAAATGCACGTCTTCCTGTTTATAGTTCTATAGTAGAGTGGGTACCTCACAATGGCTCAAGTATAATGGTATGTTTGGGAACTGACTAGACTAGTACTAATAGTATATGGACATAATGTTCTTTGTGCTTTACGGTGCTTAGACCCAGTAAAACCTGGGGTTCACCTTAGGATAGTCTCATGAATTAAACTTACACCCGTGTTCTTCAGGAAGTTCTTTGTAGTTTTAAAGTTTTTAGATCATTTAAAGGTTGCAACGAGAGATTTTGAGGCCCCAAATATGTGCCATAATAGTAATTTCATATAGATTGACACTAAATAGATTCTTACCTTGGGTATTTCAGTACAGAAAGTCTTAAAAGAGAAGAAAATGGTTGGATTTTGGTTTGCTTATCTTTCAATGTAAAACATAGGCGAATTTCGGATTGCTTCCTATACAAAATTATAATTTCACAAGTATTTGTACCAAAGAAACATTCTTAGCTTAATCCTTTCAGATTGGGATATGTTTTATGGAAAGACTTAATCAGGGCAAAAAGCAGTACTTCGATTTTTTTTTAGGGACCACCTGAAGTATGTGAAATCTCTCGTGCACCTTTAAGTGATTTTTTTTCTCCATTGAACCAACACAGTGAAGCAATTTTAGTGCTGTTAAAGGCGCTATCAGCTTGAACTGCATGAACACCTCCATCTAGAGTTTGTACAGTGAACCTTCTTACATGACATGGTACATGGTTCCATGATAACGCATGATGGGAATTTGGAGGGAAATTCTAAATTTTAGAAAGTAAAATTGGACAGTTTCCATCAGTTGAGTTTTATTTAAAATTAATTAAAAACATACTACTACTCAGCAGTGTGATGGAGAGTGTTTCTTTCTTGCGATAATAGGGATGTCAATGAAAAATTGAAGTTTGAGATAGGTTCAATTTCTATATAGAAAAAAAGTCCTCTCTGCCTCTGGAGTAAATGACTCAAGGTCATCCTTGCAGGTGAAGCGGCCTAGGAGATATTAATTTTTATGTGCTCCACAATTTGCAAGTTTTCTGCTGAAATAAGGCCAATAAGGGAAGTGACGAACTGCATATTTAGGTTGTGAAGGAAAAAAAAAAAATGCTAAATATAAATGAGGAACTGAACATCTTTTGAAATATTTCCCTTCTAAAAAAAAACCCCCATGTGCGGGAACAATCATTAACACCAAGACCTAGTGCCGTGTGCCGAGCCATATTTTTATTTGCCTGAAAACAGGTCTCTGTTCAATTTTACCAAAGAATGGACCAGGACCTATGCCTCAGAAAAATGACAAAAGTCTCCAGCTCATTAATTATGCAAAAATGATATACAAGCTTCATTAATGACTTTCATTTTTACATAGAAGATAAAACATTCATTAACTGTGGTCAAACAGTGGGTTACATTCAAATATGCAGATGGATGCACATTAATTTCCTCAAGTATATAGTGTATCTCGGAAAAAAATCACTAATAGTATGCGGTAAAAACTGAATTGCAAATTTGCGGGTGTGCTCTACATGCTGTGAAAAATGTTTCACAGGAATTTGTCAGATAATAATTTAAAGATTTGAAAAGATACAAAGCACTTTTCTGATTTTGCTTTGAATTTTCAGTGATTGTCTTCGAAAGACCGAAATGCGAGAATTCTGTAAATGCATTATTTTTTCACAAAGGGAGGATGTAAATGGAAAGTTGCCCTCAGACAGGAATCTTTAGATCCTTCTTCTTTCTAAAAAGGGGGGGGGGTGGCAACGTCATGTAAGTTGTGAAGATCAAACTGCAATTTTCATTCAAAGATTGGTACATTAAGGTGCAACGGGTCATTTAAATGATGGTGGGCCCACTGGGCACCAATTTTGTTGCCAGAGAGGAAAAAAACGGGGGACTTATAATGTATCATTTAGATTATTGCGTTGTTTAGGGATTTTTAAATTTACACCAGATGAGAGATAAACGGTTAAAAGATAAGCTATAACCTTTCCCCTAGCCTGGACAAAAAATATGTTTCCTGAATTTAGATGCCAAGAAATGTTTCAAAAGTTTATGCCTGCCTTTGTGGAGCATTCCACACAATTTGGAAGAAGTGCCATTTGACATCCCTCTAAGAAATGGTGCCTTTTTTTAAAACTGTACCAAAGGTAATTTGTTGTTTTTTGATCGCAAAAATGAAGCGATTTCTCTCCCGGCCCAGTGCGAACCTTTTCACGCTTCCAAACAAGCCAGGTCAAGTTGCAGAATTGTCTGAAATTCTGAAACATTGTGTTGTTTGGCTGGCATTTTTGATCATTTGAAATGATAATTTACATGCATTCTTATTTTGGTTTCGGAAGAATTTAATAGTATTCTGCCACCACCTACAAATTCGGCAACGATAACGGAGTAAACCGCATGCGGCATTGGTTAAAGGTGCCGAATCCGAATTTAAAAGTGTTGCCCCGACCGAATACTAAATTCATCCCTTTTTTCTTCCGAAGTTCAATTTCGCCACAGAAGTCTATGGCCTTTTCCAGAGTATATACTAAACTCATGAAATAAACTGAGGAAGTGCTATTCGGTACCGTGGCGGTTGGTGCTACTTGCTAACAATGCGTCTTATCGAACAGTTGAACAAATTATGGCTGTCCTACGCAAAGGCGTTTTGACCTGAGCTACGTGTCTATTTCTTCCGCCGCGGCCAAATTCTGATTATCACTATTTCAAGGACAATAGTTTGGGAAGCCAAAGATGTTGTTAGACAGACACAGAAGGCCTAAAAGGGCAGTAATTCCTTTTCCCATCTGTTTTGTTTTTCCTCTTCTCTCTAGGCCTGTCATTCTCCACATTACTCCTCCTATCCCCCCCCTCCCCCTCTTTCTCCCTCACTCCCTATACCTATTTACTAGCATTCTTCACCTTTTGTTTCCCCCTTCTTTATAAACTGAGACGAATAAACGCTAGCTTACTTCTAAGCCATGAAATACAATGAGAGCACATATGGTCAAGTGGATGTGACGGGATTGCTCATGATTGAAGGTGCGGGTTCGAACCTCGGTGCGGCCAAGTTTGTCTCGCCTTGTTTTTTTTAAAGAAATGTAGTAAAAAAATTTAGAGAGCGCTTTAAACACAATGGATCAAAGAGTTTTTTACATATTCGCTTGTCACTAGGAGAGATCTTCATTTTCACAACTTGAAATTGGGGCAGCAATTAGTAATGGCGCATGATATGGTAGAGCTGGCCCAATAGATTTGAAAGAAGAGGAAACTGGGCCTCTGTTCTTGTGTGCACAGATGCCGTCCCCTTTACCTTTTTTACTGTCGAGCTTGCCAGGGTTACTGTCTTGGTCATTGGAAAATATGCGAAAGATGAACAACTGCTTGTGATTAGATAAGAAAATGAACAATTTAAAAAAAATCAAGTAATTAAAAGAAGATAATGTAAATTAACAAAATTTACTAAATATAAGCAAATTACAAAAGTTTTTTTTAATATCAAAGTGAATGAACAAAAAATAATACAAATTCAATAATAAAAAATACACCATTCACGAATATGGGCAGTCAAGATTTGTTTTATAAACAAATACAAATATCTGCCATTTGAACTAAACCTTGCCAAGTCTCGTTAAGAAATCAACGGCCACTGCAACTCAAACCTAGTCAAGATACCAATGCAGGGAAAAAAGTCCATAACAATGAACTATTTCCTGTGATGGGGAAATAGTAGCTTTTATGGGAAACTTTTTTCCCTCATGTGAAAATTTTGGGGACACTAGTCCCCATAATTTTATGTCACATGATATGTATCCACCAATCAAATGACAGAAATATTTTTATGGTGGTATTTAAAAGAGCTATATAGGGCTAACTTAGTTTGCTGAGCATAAACTTTTTGTCTTTCATGTATCTTTTAACATTTGGACATTATCGTATTATCAGCTAACGTAAAGGTTAGGCCGCTGTACTTGGACTTGGTATCAACAATATTAAGCAAATGCCAAATTTAAAGTCATCTGACATCGTAAAGATTTTTCAAACTTACCCAAACGGA